>BQNB010041094.1:3507-46982 GCA_026074375.1 Tanacetum coccineum
GGATCAATCCACCTGAAAAAGTTATAATTTCTTATAGGATCCATGAAATTGGGGCAACCAAGAAACCTCCTTGCGGGGTTATTTTGTGTCCATGCAGTTTGTAACCTTGCGAGATCACCACAGCCACAAAGGATATTCATGTTGTTGTTCATGGTGGATTAGAGAGTTGGGGAAGAAAGGGTTTATAAACCCTAGATCTAAAAAGTGTAAATATATATATAAAATGAAAGGATAGTGGAAAACCAATGTGGATACAATTTGGTGACAAGGAATAGGTGTCGGGTGACATGGCACACAATACCGGTTACACAACCGGTAACCCCTCAACAAAATAACATTAGTATAACTTTTATAAACGTCGAGTAACCTAATAAACCGGTCATGAAAATGTTAGTAACCCACACATACAAAATGAAACCATGGTTACTTAGGATAACATTTGTGGAAACCTTAGTAACCTGCGTATGTATTAACCCTAATTATTATGTACAAGGGTTGACCTGATTATGATGAGGACATCATATGGTCATTTGTAGCAGCCGAAAGTCACTCTCGTACGGTCTCCCACCAACAAATCTTTCCAAACTTCTCATTATCCTCCTCGACTTGAGCTGTTTGTCTATCGCCTAGATCATAGCTTTTGCTCGTTCCTTATCACTCTGTCTCTAAATTGTCTATGGTAGGTATTCCATCCTTATCCCTTTCAGACGATCATTAAGAGCTGTTCGAACATCATTAAGTGTTCCGTCGCTAAACTTGTGAAGTTCATCAACCCGTATCAATTTGTTCTTCTTATCTCTGTTCTGATAGATGAATCCTATAGGATTGGAGTATGCAGAATAAGCTTCTCTTTATTTAAGATCAGATCTGTATGAATCTGGCTTGGTAATGTTGAGCTTCTTTTGGTAGCTCTCGACACCTAATTGAAGGTCTTCAACACGCCTTTGGATTACAATACTTCTTATGAACATTCGGAGAGAGACACTGAAAGCTAGACATTCTTTAACATTGAGATTTCTCAGCTTGCCTTAAACAAGAAGAAGCAGCATGCCTTCGATGTCTTGTAGGAGAAGCCTTTTGAAGTCGCCTTCCTTGAATGTGTAAAGCTTGTCATCATCTCTTCGAACGGTGATCTAATCCAGATGTTTGTAGCTATGCCATTCGACAATCTGAAGCTTTGTGACAGAGATGATTCTACGTCTGGAATATACATCACGAGCAGATTCCCCGTTGACAGCAAATCCATAGAATTGTTTACATTTGTGTCCCCAATATGAGATTCCCCAGAGGGCATATTTGTTATAGTTGACCGTTGTTTGACTCCACATTTCATTAGGGACCAACCCTTCAATCCATTTGATATGACTATAATCTCCAGCCTTGGTTTTTGTGACAGAAGTTGCATAGGTTCGGCTTGAAACACCACCACATAGATATGCAAGGTCGTTGTTGATGAAGTGATTAAATGGTATGACTTGACGACTGCGAGAGTTAGTTATCAAGGGTAGTGGCTTTCGCAGATCATGAGGATATTGTTGTCCTTCAGGGTTATGCCAATCGAGTTGCTCTGTGGTTGCCTTGTAGACTTCTTCAAAGAAATATTCAAGCTCGACCAGACTCTTGCATGTGCCTTTCATAAGCTTGAATGTTGGACCGGCTAATAGTTTAAGGGTCAGAGTTTCAACTTTGAGCCTATTCATCACGAATGCTGAGAAATCAAAAGAAGTGTCCGTCATCTCATCAAACGACTCACGAGGGTTTTCTTGCCTAGCCAAGTTGCTTAACCAAGGTTGTACTGGTCCATGATCAGCTAGAAAAGTCTTATTCCAATCACGATCGGGAGTAGGAGGTCTTGTAGGTTTCTGAAACCAATAAGAAAGTGGATAGGTTTCTTCTTTAGGTTGATCGTTAGTGACTCCTGTTTCAAACTCCTAATGTATGGGCTTTTCAAAGTCATCAGCAGTGTGGATTGGCTCCTTCGCTTGAGCAGTCTGGCCAGCATACTGGTGCTGAGATTTGGACCTTTCATTGGACTTGCCAGTTGTATTGGATGTCTTTTCTTTTGGAGTACTGGTTGACTCTGGTTCTTTTCTAGCTCGTCTTCTCTTGGACCCCCGGTTTGATCCAGTGGAGGGTTCTTCGTCTTTATCCTCATCATCTCTGCGTCTTTTAAATGAGACTGTATCACCATAAGTGTCAAGAATGAGCTTGTCACTTTCGTAAGCTTCAACCAATACCTTGCAGAGATTCTTTTGTTCATTAGATCTGTTGATTGACTTATTGCTCTCCATCTTTTCAATGAGAATCTTCTTCAGTTCTAATTCAGATAGGTTGGTAGCTATAGCAAGAGATGTCTTAGATTCAGTGGATGAACGAGTCATAAACTCAGCTTTGAGTTGTTCGTTTACCGTCTTTTCAATTCTTGGCAAAATCTTGGAGACTTGTGCCTTAACTTGTTGTTTGAGTTGGTCCTTGATTATTTTCTTTATGTTGTCATCAAGTTTATTAAGAAAGTCTTCATTTTCGGCTTGAGCTTCATCTCTGAGTCAGTTTGATTGCAATTGAACAACAGTTTTGACGGCTTTATGCATCTTGTTGACAAGGTATGCATCAACAATGTCGAGAATGGAAAAAACTGCTTCAGCAAATTGGTTTGTTTGCTTGAACTCAGAGAAGTCGGTTTCCAAAGTTTTAAGTCTATGGTCAAACCCGAATAAAGAACCGAAGTTTGGAAGGTCTTGAAGAGAAGTACTTGGAGCTGTTGTTGGTATGGGAAAGGGTGTTTGTTGCATATGTGTGATGAGATGAGTGGGTGGTGAAGGAAGAGTTGTTGCAAACACAAGAGGTGGCTCAGCAATAGTTGTGACCAGAACATTTACCAGTGAAGTTGCCTCAATGTTAAATATTGAGTTAATACCTGTATCTGGTCTAGGGTTGAGCATGTTAGAAATGAATCCAGATGACACAGAAGAACTCTGCTGTTGACCTTCAGGAATGATCAGAGTGGTGAGTATCACATGAGTATCTTCTGTTTCCTGAGTTGTTTGAACATTAGGCAATGGAGCATCCATCATCACTGTGTCTTTTCCCTCCAGATTAACGTTCACATCCCTATATAGCTTATTCGCTTTGTCCTCTTCATGTGTCGCCTCTTCAACCATCTCTTCTTCTTCTTCAGTATTTGCTCCTTGAACTTCTTCATCACTGTTATCATCATCTGTTGATTCAACATGAGAAGGTGTTTAAACCCTAAGATCAAAGCTATCTTCTTCATTTACTTCTTCTTGCCTTGCTTTATCATCATGAGTTGAAAACTTAGGATGAACAAAGTCTTCACCATTATTGTCAAATTTAGTCCGTTCATCATCATCGTCATCATCGTGTTCACTCACATTCACTTCATCATAATCTTCTTCTTCCCTTGACTTCTAAGAGATTTGCTCATCATCAGATTCATAACCAGGTACATCAGGAACCCCTGGTGTAACACCAGTTCCTTCATGTGTACCAGAACCGCTAGCGTGTGAGCTGTGGGTTTGAATTAAGCTTTGTTTGGTAGCCAGCTTCAATTGTTTAGCCTCAGTCAATGCTATTTCAGATAGAGTTTCCAATCCAAGAGCAGGTTGCTTTTTCTTTCCAAACTTTGCTACCTTAGCCGTGGAATATCGACGTACATATTTCGGTTTTGGTTGCACCTTTCCAGTAGCAAGATCATGGTAAGTTTTGTACGCTTTAGATTCTTTCATTGTTGGATTGGTTAGATAGTCTAGAAGAATGGCACCGTATCTTTGAACAACTTCATGCTGAGGAATGAATCTTATAGTTGTGAGAATAGGATCATCATTAGCCATGTGCCAGTCTACCTTGTTTCTTCTTGGAATGGATTGGTCTTGTGACATGAAGTGATTGATGATAACTTTTGTGAATCTTGGGTAAAACATGTATTTGTTCTTTCTTGACTCCTTGTTTTCGATCTGAAAGACTAGGTCTTCCCAAAGAAGGTAAACATAGTCAACTTTCTCCTGGTGATACAATCCCCAAAGTATCTGAGCCCTAGAAAGACGAAGTGTGTCAATTCCGGTTACTTTACCACTGAGACACTTGTTGATGATGGTTCCAAAAGTTCTCCAAGGTTGAGGTAACATATCAACTTTGACATCAGAGAGTAACTTGATGTTGCCAGGGTAGCCAAGTTCTCTAATGAAGGTTAGTATTTCCTCTTCAAATGGAGGATCTACAAACTTTTGTCCATGAAGTTTTGGACAAATGAAAAGCATGTTTATGAAAGTTTCCATATCAAAGGAATAGCTCTTCTTGTTCATCTTGAATCTGATGTGATGCTTTTGATAGGTAACTGTAGCCCAAAACTCCTGCATGTAGACGGCAGGAACACTGGCAGTGATCAAGAAGGCTGGATAAAAAGGAGTGAGAGTGAGAACATCCAAAGCAACTTGAAAGGTAGGTTCCTTGGGCTTGAATGTGGTGCTCAATCTGTAGTTGCAACTGTCATTCGTAAGATGTTGTTCCCTTGGAACAAGAGCATCGTCCAAAGCTTGTTGTTGTTCTTTAGTGATACTCATGATTCTGCTAAGAAAGAGTCGATACACTTTATATATAACCAAGTTTATATAGACACTATATATCGAGACCTTGAATTGGCATTTAATGCATGTAACACATTTAGAAAGATAACCATTTGAAAGAGTGAACTTAAGTTGGCTAACTTGAATTAATCCAATTTTAACTTGATTAGATTTCAAAGGTAATCAATTTTAAATTTGCTACCTAACACAAGTTTTAAGTCATCTTTTGGTTAGAATCTAAGTGTTTATGATAATTAGGTTTTTTGAATCCATTAAGTATGATTGAATCTGGTTTTAAAGTGAAAACTGCGAATTCGGACTCTAAGTGTAATTGCAAATTCGGATGCTTAATATAGTTGTAAATTCGGATTGTGAAGGGTGATTGCGAATTCAGACTCTAAAGCTTTCTAACAATTCGAAGACCAAAGGATCCCCTACGAATTCGTGTATTACTATCACTGCTAATTCGGAAAGCACTAATCTCCTGCGAATTCGTGTATTACTATCACTGCCAATTCGGAAAGCACTAATTTCTTGCGAATTCATGTGTTACTATCACTGCCAATTCATATACACCTAGAACTGCAAATTTGGAGGGTTCTAAAATTTGAGTTTTTCATTCGAGTATGTCATGTGTCTTTTACTTCTCAAACTTCACGTATTTAGTATCATAAGGTCAACAAAAATGTATTGTCACCATTTAAGCACATATACATCAAAATTTTGACAAACGAACAAACTTTTCAAAAATTTATGAGTTCCTAACCATCAAACACCTCATATCTGGATTACAACTCATACACACACTCATATACACATGTAGCATTTATTCATAGCAAAACCTGTTGGGAATTAAGTATTCTAGACTTAATTATGTTAGTAATACAGTTAGTTCTGCTAGTACACATGTTAGTACTGGTAGAAGAGTTAGCATAGTTAGTACTAGTAGTGTATTATAGTTAATACTGTCAATATAAAGATGTTAATAATGATAGTTAAAGTTAGTACTGTTATGTTATAGTTAAGTCTGCTTATGCAGAAGTTAGTTAGAGTTAGAGATATGCATGAGATATCTTAGGAAAGGATATGCATTATCTCTATACGCGTTTTGTAAAGCCCATTAGGGTTTCCTTGGTGTATAAAAGGAACCCTAGGCATAGTTAAAGGATATAGATCTATAGAGATCAATTAGCAATTATAGTTTAGGCAGATTCAAGTTATAATATAAAGTGTGAGTTTGATAGAAGATCTCTTGTGTTTACTTAATACTATTCTTCTTAGCATTGTTAATTAGTTTCCGCATAGTCAATAGTGTTCAATTAGTGTTTCATTATTGTTGCTTTGGATTTATCTAAAATAACAAACCCTTTGCAAGCTAAAGGTTAAAGATCTATTCAATAAGGGATCCAACAATTGGTATCAGAGCTTGTGTGGAAACTCTGAATAAGAAGAACTCCATTATTTGAAGTAGAGCTACAATCAAATCAAAAAGATGGCAGAACAAGACACTCCTCCACCAACTATCACAACAATGAAAATCCATATCATCAAGAAGGTAGAATATGATATTTGGAACATGAAAATGCGACAATATATCTGTCACACAGACCATAACCTATGGGACATAATTGTCAATGGTGATCTTCAAGAAGAGGTTGCACCAGCAGGAGAACAATCTGGTCCTCCTGCTCCTAAGACTGCCAAACAACTGGCTGTAAAACGGAATCAAGAAAGAGTTAAGAGCATCTTGCTTTTAGCAATATCTGATAAATATCTCCTTAAGTTTCATAATGTTCTAGATGCTAAATCTCTTTGGGATGCAATCAAATCAAGGTTTGGAGGAAATGATGAATCCAAAAAGATGCATAGGAATGTTTTAAAACATCAGATTGAAAACTTTACCACTGAACCAAATGAAAGTCTGGATAAGGCTTATGATAGGTTCCAAAAGCTTATAAGTTAATTGGAGGTTTATGCTGCTCCAGTATCAAAGGAAGATATCAACCAAAAGTTCCTAAGAAGTCTTCCCCCCTTCATGGAGCCAAATTGCTTTAATCATGAGAAATAAGCCAGACATAGACCAGACTGATATTGATGATCTCTACAACAACCATAAGGTCTGTGAAGATGAGATGAAAAGGTCTTTAAGTTCCACATCTAATTCTCAGAACTTGGCTTTTCTTTCTTCTGAGAATACATGCAGCACTAATGAAGTTAGTCCTGCCAGTGGAAATTTTGGAGTTAATACTGCTGGAGGAACTAGTTCATCAAGTCAGGTTTCATCTACTCCAGGTGCTGATGAAGTAGTGTGCTCTTTCTTTGCACAACATACAACCAGTCCTTTACTTGATAATAAGGATCTATAGCAGATTGATCAAGATGACTTGGAAGAATTGGATATTAGATGGCAGGTGGCCATGTTGACTGTTAGGGTGCAGAGATTCATTTAGAAGTCAGGAAGGAACTTGGATTTCAAAGGAAAACAACCAGTTACCTTTGATAAGTTAAAAGTTGAGTGCTACAACTGTCACAGGAAAAGGCACTTTGCTAAGGAATGCAAATCAGGAAGGAACCAAGGGAAAAGATCTTATGGTGATAATGGAAGGAGGAATGCAACAACAAATGAACCATCATCATAAGCACTGGTGGCTCAAGATGGTCTAGGAGGCTGTGACTAGAGCAATGATTTTGATGAACCAGTCAATTATGTTGGCCATCTCCTCCTCAAGCTCATCAAGTTCTTCTGACAATGAGGTACAAAACTATTCTAAACAATGTCTAGAGTCTTTTAAAACTCTTCAAAAGAACTATGATAGTGAAAGAGAAAAACATAGCAGAGCCAGACTAGAAATTCAGGGTTATGAGTTAGCCTTAGAGTCCCTAGAATCTAGAATAATTGGATATGAAAAGAATGAACTGGCTTGGGGTGAAAAATATGAGTTTTAAAACTATGACCTTAAGTGCAGAGAAGTAAAAATCAACAACCTTAAAATGGAACTAGAAAAAGTTGTTAAGGAAAGAGATGAGTTGAAAGTTAAGATAGAAAAATGGGAAGAATCATCCAAGGGTCTTAATAAATCACTCAACAGTAAAATGAGTGCTAAAGATAAAAATGGTTTAGGATATGGCACATAATTAGATGAAATGAGTAACGAGTCTGAAACTGATAGTGAGATTAGTATGAGTGTTTTTGAGATCAGATCAAGTGATGAAGAGATCATACCAGTAAATGATAGGTTCTCCAAAGAAGATGGGTATCATGATGTTCCCCTTCCTATTACAAGGAACTTCCTAACCCCAAGAGATGACATATCATATGCAGGTTTAGATGAATATGCCATTAGGAAGAAAATAATTGAGTCAAAAACAACTAAGCTAAAAAATGATACTAGTGAATCTAAAACTAGTGAGACTGTAGGTAAAACAAATGAAGTTGAAAAATCTAAACCAAAGTTTAGTAGAGATAAAGTTATCATTGAGGATTGGAACTCAAATGATGAGGATGATGTGCCTGAAGTAAACACAGTTAGTCCCGTTAAGACTAATGAGACTCAAACAGTTAAAACTCAAGTTGATAAAATTGGTCAAATTTCTCAGAAAGAAGGAATTAGATTTAAGAAAATAAAAGCTTGCTTTGTCTGTAAGAGTATTGACCATTTGATCAAAGATTGTGATTTTTATGCCAAAAGGAGTCCAGAACCTAAGCTGAAAACTGTGGTCAATACTGGTCAAAGGGTAAATCACCAAAAAATTTCAAATAAATTGAAATACCCTCAAACAAGAAGGACTTTTGTCCCAAAAGGAGTACTAACCAAAACAGGTTTGATTAATCTTGTTAGACCAAATGGGAAAAGAGTAGTACACACTGTTAGTATTGCTAGTATTGCTAAGCCTGTTAGTACTGCTAGGCTTGTTAGTACTGCTAGGCCTGTTGGTATTGCTAGACCATTTGCCCCAAAAATAGCACAAACTGGTAGTGCTATTAGAAAATTTTACCCAAGAATGGACAATGTAAGACCAAGAGCCTCATATTCATAAATCAAGAGGTTTTACTACACAAAACCAGCTTTTAGACCTAAAAACTTAAAACAAGATGTTAAAACTTCTGGGGTTAAAAATATGACTACTGCTGGGAAAAGAACAGTAGTTAATACTGGTAAGGGTAAGATGGATAATGCTTTTAAGAAGTCAAGGTGGGTTTGGAAGCCTAAGGGAAATTACATGGATCATGTGTCCAAATAAAGTGGATCTTTCATGCTCAAGAAGTTTGAGTATGCTGACCCAAAAGGGATTTCCAAGTCAGTAGTGGCTTGGGTCCCTAAGAGATACTGATTTCTCTTACTTTTTGTGCAGGGCAATCCAGAGATCTGTTTACAGGATCATGCAGTGGTGGATAGTGGTTGCTCTAGCCATATGGCTGGCAACAAAGCTTATCTTTCAGACTATAAAGATTACAATGGAGGCTTTATGGCTTTTGGAAGTGATCCCAAAGGAGGCAAAATAACTAGTAAAAGTAAAATCAGAACTGATAATTTAGACTTTGATGGTGTCTATTTTGTAGATGAACTTAAGTTTAACCTTTTCTCTGTCTCACAAATGTGTGATAAGAAAAATAGTGTCCTCTTTACTGACACTGAATGCCTTATCCTGTCTCCTAGCTTTAAGCTTCTTGATAAAAGTCAAGTTGTACTTAGAGCTCCTAGACAGGATGATGTGTACAGATTGGATTTGAAGAACATTGTTTCTTCTGGAGGTATAACATGTTTATATGTAAATGCAACATTAGATGAGTCTAAATTGTGGCACAGGAGATTAGGTCATGTGAATTTCAAAAATATAAATAAACTTGTTAATGGACACCTAGTTAGAGGCCTACCTTCCAAAGTTTTTTTGAATGACCACACTTGTGTTCCTGCAAGAAGGGTAAGCAACATAAGGCCTCCTGTAAGGTCAAGTTAGAAAGAACCATCAGAAAGCCCTTAGAATTACTTCATATAGACTTATTTGGACTTGTCTGAGTAGAAAGTATTAATAAGAAAAAGTACTGTTTGGTTGTGACTGATGATTTCAACAGATTTAGTTGGGTATTTTTCTTAGCTACTAAGGATGAAACAAATGAGATTCTTTATAAATTTATCACATGCTTAGAAAACCAATTAAACCATAAAGTTAAAATCATTAGATGTGATCATGGGACAGAATTTAAGAACCATGCTATGAATGAATTCTGTGCTAAGAAAGGGATAAAAAGGGAGTTTAGTGTGGCTAGAACTCCACAGCAAAATGGTGTTGCAGAAAGGAAAAATATGACCCTAATTGAGGCTGCTAGAACTATGCTAGCAGACTCACTTTTACCTATCCTATTTTGGGCAGAGGCAGTAAACACTGCTTGCTATGTACTGAATAGGGTATTAGTGACCAAACCTCAAAATAAGACACCTTATGAACTATTAATAGGTAAACCACCTAGTATTAGTTTTATGAGACCGTTTGGGTGACCCTTGACCATTTTGAACATCTTAGATCCCTTGGGGCAATTTGATGGGAAATTAGATGAAGGATATTTGCTGGGATACTCTACTATTAGTAAGTCTTTAAGAGTATACAACAAAAGAACCAAAAGAGTAGAAGAGAACATGCACATTGATTTCCTTGAAGATCAACCAAATGTGGCAGGAAGTGGTCCTGATTGGATGTTTGATCTTGATTTTCTAACAAATACAATGAACTATATCCCTGTTAGTGTAGAAAATCAGGTTAATGTGGATGCATGTACACAAGAACATTATGTTGCAGGTTCATCAGAAAAAGATAAGGAACCTACTCAGGAATACATATTGCTTCTACTACACCCTCATAGGCCAAGGATTTCAGTAGAAGATGTTGTTCAAGCTGCACAAGAAAAACCTTCTAAAAATTTTCCTAAAGACAATGATGTACAAGATTCAAAAGATGTTGCTGAAAAAGAAGAACAACATATGTTGACAGAAGCTGACCAAGCCTTGAAAGATGATCTTGAGAGGATGATTGCTCAAGAAATTGCTGCTAAAGCTATAGATGATGCTACAAGACAAGCCTTTGAAGAAGAAAAGAAGAGGGCAGCTCAGGCTACCAGTATTAACAAACTTAATACTGGTAGGCCATCTGTTAGTACTTCCAATTCACCATTGGTTAGTACTGCTAACACACCATATGCTAGTGCTGCTAGTACTCCCACTGGTGCAAATACTGGTGGATCATCATTTGTCTATCTTGGAGGACAAATACCTATTGATGCATCTACTCTCCCCAATGCTGATTTACCTATTGATCCTAATATGCCTGACTTAGAAGACGATTCTAATGTATTTATAAATGATGGCATATTCAGTGGAGCCTATGATGATGAAGATGTAGGTGCAGAGGCTGATTTCAACAATATGGATAACACCATTGATGTCAATCCTATTCCTACACTCAGAGTTCATAGGGATCACCCTAAAGGTCAAATTCTAGGAGATCCTAAATCAGCAGTTCAAACAAAAGGAAAGATCCAAAAGGCTTCTTCAGTACAACAAGCTTTGGTAAGCTACATCTACAATCATAATAGAACAAATCATAAAGACCATCAGAACTGTCTGTTAGTATGTTTTCTCTCCCAAGAAGAACCCAAGACAATATCACAAGCCTTAGAGGATGAAAGCTGGGTTGAAGCAATGCAAGAGGAATTGCTCCAGTTTAAATTACAGAATGTTTGGATACTTGTTGATTTGCCATTTGGGAAAAAGGCAATTAGCACAAAGTGGGCCTTCAGGAATAAGAGGGATGAAAGGAGTATTGTTGTGAAAAACAAAGCAAGGCTTGTAGCACAAGGGTTCAGACAGGAGGAAGGTATAGACTATGATGAGGTTTTTGCACCTGTTGCCAGGATTAAGGCAATCGGGTTATTTGTAGCCTTTGCATCATTCATGGGATTTCCTGTCTACCAAATGGATGTTAAGAGTGCATTTCTTTATGGCACTATTGGAGAGGAGGTATATGTTTATCAACCTCTAGGCTTTGTTGACCCTGCTCATCTAAACAAAGTTTATAAGGTGATCAAAGCTCTTTATGGTCTACATCAGGCTCCTAGAGCTTGGTATGAGACACTTTCTTATTTCCTGCTGGAAAATGGTTTTAGGAGAGGTACAATAGACCAAACATTGTTTATCAAGAAGAAAAAGAGTGACATTATGTTAGTCCAAGTGTATGTGGATGGTATCATTTTTGGCTCTACAACGCAGTCTACGTGTATTGAGTTTGAAGATTGTATGCACAAAAGATTCCAGATGAGCTCCATGGGTGAGCTCACATTCTTTTTGGGATTGCAGGTGAAACAAGAACCTGATGGAATCTTTATTAGTCAAGACAAGTATGTAGCTGACATCCTTAAGAAGTTTGATTTTTGTTCCATCAAAACAGCTACTACTCCTATTGAGTCAAATAAGCCCCTGGTCAAAGATGAAGATGGTGTAGATGTAGATGTGCATGTCTACAGGTCTATGATTGGTTCCCTGATGTATTTGACTGCATCAAGGCCAAACATCATGTTTGCTGTCTGTGCATGTGCTAGGTTTTAAGTCACTCCAAAAGCTTCACACTTAAATGCAGTAAAAAGGATTTTTAGGTACATCAAACATCAACCTAAACTAGGGTTATGGTATCCATATACCCACCATCCCCTATATCTATAAGTAAACCCAGTACCCACTCATCCTATCTCAAATCTGTCACTCTCACAAGTCACCACCAACTAACTACAATGCTAGAGGTAACAATCCACACCCCCCCCCACACTTAAAACAACCCCACCAACAACGTCTCGCTCTCTGCAAAACTCCTATTAACCAACATCAAAAATCTCTATATAGAGTACATAGATCACCTTCAGATAGATACATACTGTAGTCCCATCTGTTCTAGTCCACCTCTATACCGCAACTCACTTAACCCCACATACTAATATCCCGCGCGTCACTAGCTCCCTAGAACCAACCACTCTCCTGATGATCAAGACGCCCTCCTTCGCCTCTCAATGCTCTGTCTATGTGACTGTACACCCTCCTAACCTGCCTAAGTGGCTTATTACTTCTCTATAACGTTCTTGTACCACTGCTCCAACCACAAAACACACGTCAGAAACTACATCAAGTGACTCCAATAAATAATTCTGCCAACTAGTACCCATACTCACATGATGACTATCCCCGCACTCATATTAACCCACGTCTCACAGTAGTCCTACCATAAATAAAAAAAGATCAGTGTCAGACTCTCGAAGAAGAAAAACCTTAGTGCACCCTACTCCTTAAAATTATTTTTACCGCGCAATACCCATCTCATCCCAATACCTTAACAAACAACACTATACGTGTCACCACTCTAAAACCCTCCCAACCCACCACATCATTAAATCCATTATACCTACCCTCTGCTCCCACCAACCTCCATCCAACCCATCTATAGAGACATATCGCGCGAGAGAATCCCACCCCCCCTAAAAAAATTCATCCACCCCTCCACCCCCCCCCCAAATGACCCACATCAATCCTCTCTCCCCCTCACCAACACCTCCACTCGCCAACACAAACTCACAATATAATCAACCATACCATCCCCCCACCCCCATACCCCACCCACCCCATAATCCACCAATTCCTTTATTTACCCAACCATAAAATCTTACCCACTAAGACCGTACGAAGCTCGCCCTCCACATGTGTGTAAACCTAGTCCGTTCCATCACCTAAGTGACTTACCAACCTGCCATACACACTGTACATACTCGACGCTCAATGTACTCTACACAAGAACTCCCCTCACTCTCTCCAAAAAACCAACCACACAGACACTCCTCCCCCCAGACACTCCCTCTCCCCACCCTAATACCACAGAGATCCATCATATCCCTCCGTTAGACGTCAATACCACATCCTGCAAACTGACCACATCAGTCTGATCACCTAACGGTCCCACCCACATCCTTGACAAAATAATGTCACTCTCCTCTTACAAACACTCCTGTCGCACCAGTGAGACCCTCCAACTTATATCATCAACCATCCCCAGTCCCCAATCACTCCTCCCATGTACTAAAATCCACAGACACTCTGTGCGTCTATCACAACCACATACCAATCTCTAACAGTCCCAAACACTCACCTCTCTTCATCACATCAATAACCTATTATATATATGTAGATACTAGATATATAGATATATGATTAGAAATCCCATGATCCTCCCTACTAATCCCTCCCTTTCACTACACCGTTGCCTGTAACATCCACTTGTCTCCAACCCTAGATATACATCACTACTCAAACCAAACCCCTCCTCTCTTTATTGCACACAATCTTATAACACTTCCTCCATACTTCTCCTCAGCACAAGACCCTCCTCCCCTGTACTCGTCCACAATCAATCTCATAATCAACTTATCAAAATCACATCCTATGTATTTAAATCTCAACACCAAAATAAATAAACCCCTATCTCATATCACTCCACATTCACTCCATCCTCCGCCTACAACCACACCACCCCCCCCATCCTCTAACTCACCACAACAACTCTCTCTCGCTCTCACCTGTGTTATACTCGCCATATCATGACTATGATGTGCCTGTAGACCAGCAGATCCCACTCAATACTATTATACAAGCCCTATCGAAACTGCCAGACTCAAGAGACTGCCTAGCATGTCTCATGAAATCACACCTGTGTAACACCATTATTATCAATCAAATAAGATCACCACTTGAATCTCATCATACTGTACTCACCACGCCCATGACAAGTTGATCACTACCAAATAAGAGATAGAACTCCCAGTAGTAATTCGTGACACTGATATCATGAGGACGACACCCCGACAATATGAAGCAACGTGTAGGCGTGGTGTACTGCCCTCACCTTAAGCGCAATCTCTTGCTCATGCAATCGTGCACCTTCGCGAGCGCGATCCTTAAGCCTCCAGCCCCTCACATGTCGTCGTGCAAGGTTCCTGACCCAAAATCGGCGTGTGTGACAGAGCGCCCCACTTTCACCCACTCCGACAACGCCGTCTCATACGCCAGACCCACCATCGCGGAGCTGCACACGTGTTGCGTCTAAGTGATCCGCGAGTCCGGAAATGCTTAGCTTTGAGCTCGTTTGCTCTTAATTAGTATGGCTAATGTATGCATTGTACGCGTCCTTTAGTATTCAGCTTGAAGTTAGTTGGAAAGTAAATTTTTATATCGAGATTCCTCCAAGTACCTTCCTAATTTTCTTTAAGATCCATCTTTGGCTCTCATAACGTGTTGTCACTAGGGTCGTGTTTCTCTACCTCACTGTCTTTTGTACCAACCCCCTCTCGTATATCACACATAGCCCAGCTAAGAGTTCGTTCTCACTTTGAGTTTCAACTTAAATCTACTCTCTACCTCTCGACCCTAGCAGCTCCCCGCTCCCTCCCCCCTCCACGCTCCCCTCCCCCCCCCGTCCCTCGCCCCCTCCCGCCCGACCTACAAACTACCACACCCTTTTCCTGAAGACTAGCATTTAAATCAAGAGGATTCCGGCCCAGTACTTTTAGGTTTGAGTGGATTGATTTAAGTAAAATCATCACATTATTCTTTTTATATCAATACGTTGCTGGTTTAAGCGAGTCATTAAAGTTGCTATAGGGTCCTGTTTCAAATAGCTTATTCTCAGCAAATAAGCTTTGACACCCTTTATGAAATCAATTCAATAGTTTTAATGTTTCGATCTCTTTCTAAGTCCCTTTTTAATCTTATCCTCATTTATTTTTTCCACTTAGAGATTTAATTCTCTCTTTACTACTTCTTTATAACGTGTCTTTCTTTTTGGCTGGGACTGTGCTTTTTTGCTTTCAATTCAGTTAATTCAAAACAAATGATCAAAAACTTGGGAAAGGCACTTTGAAGTGGAAACCCAAATGTTCCTTTGAAAAATTTCCTGATTAAGTTTGACTATCAACTTCTAAAAGAGAAAATAATGTTTTTCAAGGGTGGGTTAATTAAACTTTTGAACAGTTTTCATTGATGAATATCTTTTAACGAAATCCTTTTTGTTGAGAAGCTCAGTCTCAAGTTTGAGATACTTTTCACATTCATGCACATTCACAGAAGCATTATCCACAGAAGAATTCACAATAGTGTTCACGATATCTTTGCTAATAACTTGTTCCAAGAGTCGTTCATTTTCGTTCAAAACTTGATTCATTTTAACTTTAAATGTTTTTGACTCTAAACGATGTTGTTCCACAGCCTGTTCCATTTGATGGAAGACATTTTAGACTTCAGAAAGTTCATCAATCAAATATTGATCGAATGTATTAAATAAGTCCTTCAGAGCTTTTACAAATGGAATTATTTCATCCCTAAAACAAGCTTTTGTATGTTCGAACCCCCCACGAGCCTTCAGTGATGGCTATGGGTGTGGTTCTTTCTTTGACAACCATGTCAAAACCAGCAAGATGGTGTTTAAGTTTCTTCAAACTCGTATTAACCATGCTGACTTTAGGAAGTTCTTTTGGAACCTCAACTTTGGTGGGTCTACTAGAAAGAGTGGGTTCTGGAGAATTCTGAGACCAAAAGGCTTGTTCAGCAGATAATTCAGTTTGTGGAACAAATCGTGTTTCAAAATCTTAAGAAAGTTGATTAAGGACAGCATAATCGACTGGTGTAGTATTAACTTTCTTTTCTAACATCATAGGATCTTTTTGTTTTAAAAGCATTTTTGAACGACTCTCTTCAGCAAGCAGTAGAGTCTCTTCGGAGTCAGGAATAGGAATCACAATAGCACTCGTATTCTTAATGACATTACCATCATAAAGCTTTGGTTCCAACTGCTGAGCTTTCTTCAGATAGAAAGGATTTTGAAAACCTAGAGCTTGTTTAGTGGTATGATCATAGAAAAACTAAGGTTTCGTCAACATGTGAACAGTTTGTGCAGATTGATCTCTTTTAAAAATAATATTATCTAGCTGTTTGATCCTCTTTTCTAAAGCAATCTCTCTATCAATGTTCCTAGATTCTTCTTTCTTAAAATCATTTTTGAGAAGAGTAACTGTTTGCATTAAAGATTCCTTTTCTTTTAAATGTTCAGAAAGAGTTTGTTTAAGATGATCAATCTCTACAGACTGTGCACTTGAATCTGAAATGTTATCATTACTCCTTAAATCAACATTTTGTCCTTCTTTCAAAACTTTAACTTGTTCCTTATTGTAACACCCCCAAAAAGGGTCGCAGCGGAATAAGGATCCGGTTTCAGGGGCATGTTACTTCAAGAATCAACAGCACAAATTATATATAAGAACGGCATAAAATTCGTTTAAATTGATAACATTGGTTTAAATAAAAGTACATAATTACAAAAGTTTATAACTTTCTTGTTCTTTGGTTAACATTACAAAAGATAACATAGATTTCCCAAAATACATTGATGCCAACATAAATCTTTTAACAGTGCAATTCAAACAATCAATCCAATGCATCCTTGGACATCACGTGCCTAATGACCTCCTGGAAAACATTGCTTAAACGCAACAAAATTGTTGGTGAATTCATAGGTTTATGTATTTAAAATAGCAGGACGCAAGATTTTCCCGTGATGTTACAACAGATGCAACTTATCACAAAACCAGATTACTTTCAACACTTGCGTCCAATTTATAAAACAAGCATGTTTCCACCCATGTAATATCAAAATCAGTAAAACACTGTAAAACAGTGGGGCTCTATGAACTCCGTTGAGTACAGATATCTCCCCACTGCACCACCCCCACCACCTACATCTTTATTTTTTATAGTTTTTTTTTATTTTTTTTCTGGTTTAGCTAAATAATCAAGATAAAACGTCAGCAAGACGAAATGCTACCTATTTAAATTAAGGTCGTATAAGTACTGAGTACTTAAATTAATAACATTGAATATAATCTTATAGTTGTTACATCGTACTATCGTTCGGGCTATCATAATTAAAGAGGTCATGACATGACGTACGAGGAGTTATGATACTTTAAATCGTAAATCCAACAACATCGTCGATACGCCATCCGAAGAGGCCTCATTATGAAACTCCCTAGTATTATAGAACTTTGATAACCACTCAATATTCTATATAGCATAATCACCGACTAATCGTTTTAGTAAAATAATATTTATAAAGTGAAAACGTTTATAAATATACTTTTCGTAAAAATGACCTAATTTGGTCGTTTTAAGCCCGTTGCTCGCGTTTCTTACGTCCACGTCTTCGTAGTAAGACGAGTGATCAAAATATTATATTTTCAAGTTTTTGATTTTCTGTGATGAATAGTGTTTTTACTATTCACAACAGCTATATACTCGATTTTATACTTTTAATTACGAAAAACCCGTTTTAGTCGTATCTTATTCGTTATAGCTCCGTTTTTAGCGATTCTTTCGAGCACGTTCTCGTAATTGAAAGTTTTATCATATTATGGATGTTTATAAAGTATAAGTTTCTGTGGGTGAATAGTACTTTTTATAAAAATTGTTTTATAAAAGTATTAACTATCTTAAAATTGTAATTGGGATCTCTTCGTATTATCGGTTTTTCGAGTTTCTTTATGACCCATCGAATCTTGGGAATGTAGTATTTTATAAAATCATAAAACATATATGTAAATTTTAAATTACAAAACAGCCCCTAAGATATTTATTTCCAAAATGTGTTTAAAACTTGTTTTATGTATTAATTAGTTTAGTAGTTTACTTTAAAAAAAAACTAATAACCATATTTTTACATATGTGGTACTTATAATAAAGTCCAATATCATCCCTAGTCCTTGTAAATTCATTGTAACAAGTTCAACCCTTTTACTTTCATTGTTTTCATTAGTATTTACATTAGATAACTTTAAAACCCTAATTAGTCCTTAAACATGTTTATACTTAAACTATAAGTTAACATACTTTTATATTTACTTTTCCATGATATATAGGACCATATGACATAAGAATAAGTGCATAAAATCATAAACATAAATAATAACTCATTTTACATATTAGAAAGTCATTAGTGGTGATTATGGCTATATTTAACATGTAACACATAAAATCATAAGAAATAAAAGTATAAAGGAATTAAGAAAACCTTAGTGATGATGTATAGGATGTAAAATGAATGCTAAACCCTTATTTAGACTGAAATCCAAGCTTTCAAGCTTATAACCCTAGATTAGGTTTCCAAAACCCTAATCTTTACTTTTTCTTCTTAATACTTGCAAATGATGAACCAATGCTTACAAACACCTTAGAATACCTTAAGTATGTTGTGTATTGGAAGAGATTTGTTTGAAAATGGAATGAATTTGGATAAGTTTAGGGAATTCCAAATGTTGTTCAAGCATTCTGGGTAAAGATAGCTGATACTAGGTAAAAGAAGGCAAAAAGCAGTGAAAAATACTGTTTTACCCGTGAAGGGCTAAGGGCGGTCCCCTTAAAATTAAGGGGGCCGGCCATTGTGAATTAAGGGGGCCGCCCACTGTTAGTCCCATTTTTCACAGAAAAACTATTTTTCTCAGGATTTTTGTGAGGGTATTTTTGTTTTGGTGGTTTATTTGCAGCAAGCCCTATAGAGTTTTATAAGCATATTTAATCTTATAACATATAATAAACACATTAAATCATGAAACCAAAATGGCATAACTAGTTGATTTAATAAAACAACCAAAGGTTTAAGGCATCATAGCAAATAAGTACCTAAAAGATAACCAACATATAAGTCTTTCCGAATATATCGGATGATCACCACACAAGTTGTTAATAACATACACATAATCAAGTTAAAAATTGTCTTAAACTACATTTAGCCATCTAGTTCACTCCACTCCTATGTCTTCATTTCTTCTTCTTGCTAAACACTCCTTTTAGTGCCTTTCCAAATGACTTGAAACCTCCGCGCATCTCCTTATGCATTTCTTGCGTTTGGTTGAGCAAGGTGGTTTGTCGTTCAAAGAGAGTTTCATCGGTTTGTTCGGAAGCGGAAGGCATTTCGTAGTTTTGGTAGTTGAGTGGATTAAGAGAGTTAAGATAGGTGGTAGGAGATGGAGTACTTGCACGAGAAGTTTCGACATCATCATCATCATCATCATGTTGATGAGATGACGTGCCGTGATGATGAGAAGATGAGGATGAGACGGAATGGCGTGCCTTGCCACGATCACTTCGAGGTCTCCGAGTTTGTTTAAGAGCAAGAGGACGCATGACTCGATCAACAATGTCATAAATGCCATTGTCGAGATGAGGATATACTTCCATGATGTGACGATAAAGACGAGTCAAGAACATACCGTATGGAAGATTGGCGGTTGGATTTGCTCTAGCACATTCGATTCGTTTGACAAAGAAGTAAGCAAGATTGTATTGTTCCTCGGCAACAACACAATACAACATGTGAGCAAGACAAGCGGGGAGATGGTCCCGATGTCCTCCTAGTCCAAACACATTCTCTCGAATGAGTTCTTCCCATTGCTTCATGTCGGGGCTTAGTTCCTTAGTGAGGATTTGATTTGGAGTGAGGGTGACGGTTTGACTTTTAATGGTACGGTCTACCATGACACGTTCCAATTCAAGAAGTCGACGAATATCGTCGGGAGTTGGAAGGTCGGTGGAATATGGTCCCTCGGTTTCTTGAGAATACTCAAGAGATCCAAGGTCCCACTCGTTGGTGAACACGGCTTGACCGTTGTAAGGAATTTTGAGGATTTGACCGAATTGGGCAAGAGTGAGAGTTATGAATTCATGTTGAATCATAAAGGAGATGACAAGATAGCCATATTCATCGATTTGAACCGTGACTTGACTATAGAAATCAAGAATGAATCTTGGAATAATCAGTTCATTGATTTTAAAGAGACAATCGAAGCGAATGTTTGTGAAGAGACGCTCGATGTTGTTGGATTTGTAGTAGGCTTGATCAACAACACGACCTTCGTGAATGTTGCGATTTTCAATGGATTTGTAGAATTTGGCAATTGTGGGGGAAATGCCGGGGATTTTGGATACTTTTGGGATGTAGGATTTGGTAAGGGATATATCGGTGGAAGTAGCTCTTGGCATTTTGTCACCTAAACAAGTTATCAACAACATAAAATGTAAAAAATACTAGAGTTAAGTTTTGAAAGATGACAAATGTGGGACAAGGATTACTTCGACTTAAATAAAAACCTAAGAAGTGATCCATATGTACCTTAATTTATTTTTGACTTAATCTATGATGTGGAAGAATATATATTAGTTATATATTTCAACACCAAGATCATGAACCAAACACTCTCTTATTAATATAAAATTAGTTTAGGCTTGTCAAAAACTATAAGTCAAGTATAATCATATTGACAAGTATAAGTTTATTATTTTTAACTTGATAAAAGTTAAGTAGTGTTTGTTTTTATTCAAAAATTATGTTCTTAAAAGGTTATGCCAAACGCCCCTTTATTTTATACCAATCACAAAATATATCAACATATATATGAATTATATATCTTGATGACTTATACAAGCTAGTTAAGTGTTTATACAAGTGACAAAATTATGGTGGTGGTCATTTCGACTCTAAAAATTGATCCTAAGAAACGAGCCAAACACCCCTTTATTTTTATAATACATTTTCTATTGATTCGAAAAGTATACATTTAGAAATGTACGTTTTGATGGACAAAATAGTGTTGTTTTTACCATGTTTTTGGCATGAATCAACAATGTATAAACTTTGTAAAAAAATGTAAAAGTATATTTATGATAATTTCGAACCAAAAATTTGTGACTCAATTTAGTGTTTTGATTCAATTCAATCATGAATGTAGTGTTCCTATGACTACGGGTATCATTGTAGTTATGGAAATCCTAAGCCAAAATAAAAAATATGAAAAATAATGAAGAACACCCAATTTTGATTGAGAGCAAAATTGGATGAAATCAAATGAAAAGAATGATGGAAAACTTACAATAGATGTTGTTGATCGATTGGTTAGTGATTGCCCCTTGCGAATTTTGGTTAATTGGATGATTGAAGTTTGATTTTTGAAGGTTTTGGTGTATGTGGTTCGTTCACAGCAGGTGGAAGAGGAAGGAAGAAAGGAAAATGGTGTTTGGCTATGTATTTTCGACTGAAAAGAGGATGTTTATTTTTAAAGTGGCCGCCCCCCTTAAATAATTAAGGGGGCCACCCTATTAACACTGCCGGTCTCCTTAATTTTAAGGGGTCGCCCTCTGAAAAATTTTCATTCGATTTTTGGCCAATTTTTGTGAGAATGAATATTGACAATTTTTTAATTAATCCTTTGTTTAATTAAAAAATTTCTTTGACTATTTCGGATGAGATAATCAAACGTCAATTTGAGAGGCGATTTAGAAATGAGTTTTCTTGCAAGGAGAAGGAATTAATTTCTTCGAAAAGAAAATTAATTGATTCGATTTGAGATAAGACGAGAATGGATAGAGAAAATGATAAGATAGCAAGACGTAGTTGAGAATATGTAAAAAGAAAATTGATTCCGATGGACGTAGACGATGGTTGATCATTGAAGTCGAAGGGAGTTTGTTTCATCCATAGTGTGTCTATGATCATTGCATGACTAATCCTACTTCTATGTTAATTGTTAACCACTAGCTTGCTCTTCTTCATCTCCGTGAGTTTGCTACGTGGTGTCAAATCAGCTTATTTTTTCTTATTGAGCTAATTTCAGTTGTGTTTTATACAACTGAGATTGATTGCTTACGGTTTTATCGTAAGAATCTTGGCAAGATTAGTATAAAATCTGCTTATTTGTGCTTATTTTTGAAATTCAGCATTTTTCTGAGTCAAATTCAGTAAAAAGTTTGCTACAACAACTTTGACTGGTCAAACTCAGTAGTGTAACTGATTTTACTGAATTTGACACTCAAAGTTGGAAGCTTGTCTTTTGGTCAAACTGGTCAAACTCAGTAGATTTTCAGATCTCAGATTTGTGTTTTGTTGAGCTTATTTCAAATCTTTAAAAGATTCTTAACACATATCATCACAGATCTAAATTCAGATCAGATTTCAAACAAGAAACTCAAACTCGGATCAAAAACCAAACTCGAAACAAAATTGTACAAAATCTCATATTTGTTGTTATCATCATAGATCCAAAACAATACTCGGAAACACAAATTCGGTAACAAGAAACAAGAAATCAAACTCGGATCCATTCTTCGTCAAATCCAAGACTCGGAAACAGACATAAGAAAATCATCACTGATCTGAATCAAGTTCGTCAATAGAAATCTTTCATCTCAGATCTAAACTCGGATCATATCCAAACTCGAAACAATTTAAACATCAAGAATCAAAGAGTTTAAACAACAGATTCATAACATCAACATAGATCTCTGATTTATTGTCGTGATTGCTCAATAAAATTCAAAAAATTTTGAAGTACAATCTCACGAACAAGTCATCATCACAGATCCAAGACTCTTATTTTCACAACTCAACAACTTCAACTCGATATAAATCCCATCAGCCGCATCACAAACCAAAAATTCAACATGAAACTGAAAAGAAAACAAAAATGAAAAAGAACATGATCTAACCATATTCGAAAGTCATACATTTTCGGAAAAGATTTCATTTTTGACACGATCAAAAAACAAGTCAGATCTCAGATTATCTCGAGTGTGTTACAACAGTTCATAGACCTCACAAGATCTAAAACACAAAAGAGAAATAGCACCATCGATCTGTAACAAATCTTGATCATAGATTCGATTTTAAACAAGACTCATTTTTTTAGATCTCATTTTTAAAAAAAACAAGAACAAAACAACAATTTCAGTTTTGGTCTTTATGTGCATCTTACGAGTTTCAAAAATCTAAAGAGATCTTTACACAATCAAACCATCTCATCATAGATTCGACTTTTGGAGCTTTCACTTCTTTATTAACTTTTTGAAAAACTCAAAAGATAAGACAAGAACAAACGTGTTCACATCTTTCTTCTTGTTTTGATTCACCAAAAACGCAAAACAAGAGACAAAACACCTACCTTAGACCTTGTTGTAAGATCTTAAAGTCTTCACGGTTGAATGAATTTGATGGGTTTTGTTTGTTGACTGACTCACGAGGAGACAACAAAGACAAAAAGAAAACATCTTTGTTATCTGAGTTTCTGTTTGATAAGCAAGAAAAAGAGGCTGCGTTTTGAATGTATTAAGAGATATAGTGTTAAGTTTTTAATGTAGTGAGATGCACAATAGTGAGAGAGTGAATGTATGATTTGTGACTGCGAACGTTTTGAGCAAATTAGTTTAGGGTTGATAGAGTACTAGGGTTTGTGTCGTGGGTTTGAGAGTACTTGGGCCGGTCTAATTTTTTCTTGTGTGGACTTAATATTTTGAGTGATATGTACCAAGTGTTTTAAGACGAGCATTTTAGGGTTATAACAAATTGGTATTGGGCCTAAGTTTTTTACCATACCGAAAATGTTAAAGTTGTAGATTGGGTTGAATTTTAAATTGGGCTTTTACAATATTTGAACTGCATTTGTTCATACGAAAGATTTGGGTGGTATTTGTATTCTAGCCAAAATTTTGGAAAAAAAACTTGCTCTACTCATCTCTATTAGTTTGGCTCGTGGTCATGAAGATTTCCTTTTGTAGACATTATGATTATTAATCTAAACGAATGAGTGTTCATAAGAAACTAATCTCTTCAAAGCTAGAAAACACAAACAAATGGCATTTCTAGAGACTACATTATTATTTTTAAGAACTAATTATACTACATTATGATAGAAACACATAGACATTTACTTGTAATCTATATTCTACGAATATGAAGAGTGAGACGTACCTTAGACTTTAGAATAGTCTTCGTTAATGTCTTCAGAATGTAAATGATAAGGGTTCATGGGAACCTTATCATGAATTCTTTAGTCCGTAGACCACATACTTTCCCCCCACCTACTCCTAACCGACAAAAAATGTTAGTTAGATAAATACCACTTCAACGATTGGGATGACCTTAGCCATTTGGCTCCCCACGTTTATTCATGTATCCAAAGTTATTGTTTACACATCTATTTTGCATTTGGTTTTGGCACATAACACTGGTTGAGCAACTTGCACATGAGTGACTCCCCTTCCTTGGTTGGTATTGCGAAAAACGATTCCTCATTGTTGTGATTAGTGTTTAAGGGTAATTTGGTTAGGGAATATGGAAAACCCGATGGAATAAAGCTTAGTGTAACCTTCGATGCGTTGAATAGGATATCAGGAAAACACAGAGCATTGTTTTCGAGTTTTTTAGGAGATATGGTTCGTGAGCATATAGGTTTGAAGATTCTATCCTGGAAAGATAAACTATTGGATGAAATCACGGTACACATATACTATTTTTTAACCCAGTACTATATAAGTTTATCTCTGCATTTACATTATGTGCAACTAATTAACAACATTGTGTTAATCTTTGCAGCGATATTTTGATGTTGACTTGACAATCAGAAAGATGGCAATGAATCGTCTTGGTCAACTTCTAAGGAATTTCAGAAGGAAATTGAGACAAACATACACATTGCCTAACCAAAATACACTTTCTAAACTAAATGAAGTCCCGGCGAAGTATAGTGCACTTTTAAAAGCCAAAGAATAGGTCAATTTTGTAAAGTACACGACCACCGAGGAATACAAGGTTTTAATTAGTCATTTTTATTTAAGTCCATATATATCTTTCATAATTTTGTGTTTCTATATGTATTAGTTCTATACTAGTAGCATTACTACATCTAAACGCCTTATGATTTTGTGTTGCAAGGTGAAATCAGATGCAACTAAAATGGCGCGTTCCAAGTCTATTTATCAGCATACAATGAGACGAGGTAGATACGCACTTGTGAAAGAGAAAATGGTAAGATTACACATTTGCACATTTGCATTTAATAGCATCATACTTTCATTTATATTGGTTTAACTTACATGTGTATGTATTTGATGTTTATAAGATCGAAAAAAAAGAAATTGAACCAGATGAAGAACCCTCGCATGGTACACTGTAGTTGAAAGGAAGGGTAAACAAAGACGGAGAATATCCAGATGATGAGATTAGATTAGTGGGAGATAAACTTGTAAGTTTGACAACAAATTTTATTATTATGTTCATTTTCGTATAATAACCTATTTCCCATATTATGTAGAAAGAAACTGAGGAAAAGATCAAAGAAGGAAACTAGAAGGTTGATCATGGCACTGATGCCATGACATTTGTATTAGGTAAGGAAAAAGGAGGTTATGCAAGAGGAGTGGGAAGTGGAGTTACATACAAGAGGTATTTTGATCTTCCTCGAAGCAGACAAGCATCTGATGAAAGAATTTTGTTACTTCAAAGTCAACTTGATAATGAGAGACGCGAACGTCAAGAAAAAGAACTATTAATCTAGAATTTATCCAACAAGATGTCACAAACAGAGGGAATGGTTAATACACTAAAGAATCAGTTGGCTGCACAAGGGGGGCAGTTTCAGTCAATGTCAACTCAATTGACACTACCAAATGTAAGACATTTTTTATGTTGTTAACAATTTCATTTTCTAATTAACACTAACAGCACTAACTTATATACTAAGTAGTACTAACTAACAAACAGTACTAACTTATACACTAGCAGTATTAACCTCTTCATCAGCATTAACTTCCCTGGGCAGTCTTAACCATGAGCAGTATTAATATTCACTAGCAGTACTAACTTTGTACTAGCAGTAGTAAACACTTGGCATATTTTTCTTTAAAGTTCACTAGCAGCATTAAATCAACCAAGCAACATTAACTTCAAACATGAGCAGCAGTAATCCAAACAACATCAAGAAGACTTTTAATCCCAACACTATAGATAGCAGGCACTCATCCTAAACATAAGTCTATTCATTTCTTAATTTATATTGCAGGTGTCTTCGGTGAACATTAATCCTATAAATAGCAGCGCTGATGAGGAGGGCAGAACAATTGTTGTTGGATGTGAGAATGACGCGAGCATTCAAAAGTCTTGTGGAAAATTAGAAGGGGGGTTGAATAGTTTACCGCTTTTTAAATTTAAGTTTTATGTATGTTTGTAAAACTTAGATTCGACCTTTTTGTTAATTCAATGTTTGCATAATATGAACAATGTAAGTATATATAAAGTAAGACAAGAGATAAGAGTAAGAACAATCAAACCACAACGCGAGGATTTATAGTGGTTCGGTAATGAAGCACCTCTTCGCCCTACTCCACTCCCCGAGCACCAAACTCGAGAGTTTTCTTCACTATGTCAACAAACTCCCTTATGGCGGAGAAAACCGTACACAACGTTGCTTATATCAATTTCCGACACTAAGCTAGATGTCGAGTTCTAATCTTAGCTAGAACCAATCTATCACAACACAACTTCACGACTTGTTCACGACTTCACAACTTCACGACTTCTTCACAACTTCACAACTTCACGACTTCTTTAAAACTTCACGACTTCTTCACAACTTCACGACTTCACTTCACCACACTACTTATATCACAACTACCTAACACTACTTGGTAAGATCACAACGATCTAACTATACTTACAAAGATCACCAAGATCTAGCTACTACACACAACTACAAGATATACAATTGATTTACAAATATGTGATATGAATGCAACAAGATTGCTATGCACACTAAGGTGTAATACTTCTTCACTTGATGATGGAAGTATTCTTCTCTTGCACTTGAGGAATATAGCTTGGATCACTTGGAAACAAAGCTTTATGATTAAATGATCAAAGGATTTTAGAGAGGATAAGTGGGCTGTTTTGAGCAGAAAGAATGAGTGCAAAAGGTGAGAAAAATGTTGGGGAATAGTCCAGTATTTATAGGACAAAAAGGAGGAGCGGGGTCTATGGCCGGCCCCCTTAAATAGGGTGCCGGCCCCCTTAAAATTAAGGGGGCCGCCCATGTAATTAAGGGGGCCGCCCCTTATTCAGACGCTCCTTTTTGTCCTATTCAGGGGAGGTGTTTACTGGACCATTTCTAGCCGTTTTAGGTCCGAAAATTTGAAATTCAAAATGTTTATTTTGAATAAATATTTCCATTTTTAAATGTAAAAAATTATTTTGTGATGTTTTATAAAGCTTACAACTCATTTTTTAAAAAGTTTCTTTGATCATAAAATGCATCAAGCTTTGTTTATTCATACCTTGCGAGTGATATAGTGTGAAATGATATTTATACTAAATATTTGTTTACTTGAACGTTTTTATATTTTGATATTATCAAAAACGTAAAGATGTGAAAAAATATTATTAATGTTTTTAGGCATTATATTTTATCAACAATCTCCCCCTTTTTGATGATTACAAAATTTAAACTCATTAAATGTAAAATTATTTTTAAACAAGTATTTAGTGAGTTTTATGTCATTTCTCCCCATTTTTGTAGAATCAAAAAGGCATTGTCGAGGATTGCTAGTAAAATCGACAGAATAAATGATCCCCCTTGATGTGTGCTCTCCCTCGTTCGAGGGCACTAAGGAGTCGAGCTATGGTTTCTTGGCTACAAAATGAGTTAGAATAATACAAATATTTCTAACATGTAGCAAGGAAGAAAAATATGACATACAACCAACAATGATCATTCATTAAAATTAAAGTAGTGTGTGAAACACACTCATACATACATAAGGAAAATAACATGCTAACATACATGAAATTAAAAGTACAAAAAGTCATATAACTAGTAAAGCTCTATAGGACTTACATGCAAAATGGTAGAGGATCAATTATTTGAGAGACTAAACATAGAGCATGTTTAGTTTGGGGATGATGGTGGAGGTGGTATGATGATGATTGGTGGTTGTAAGAGCATGTGTTTAATATATGAAAACATATAGTGAAGTTCATCACTTAACCCGCAAATAAGGGTTCGGTTGTGGATACAACAAAGGCATGAGTTACCATGTGCTTCAAGGAAATTTCAAGGGATAGGATGTGCAATGATAGGTGGTGAAGGTGATGGAGTATCAAAAAAATTTTTTAGAGGAACAATTTAGTGGGGGTATTTGGGGAAAGAGTAAGAGTGATGTCCATTGATGCATTATCTTGAGTTGGAGGTGGTGGAGAAACTCTTGGAGGAGGAGATGTTGATGGGTTCAAGTAACCATTTGGTGAGGGTGATGTTGGTGATTTGGGTATGTAATCAATTGAAGATGAAGAAGTGTATTTGGTTGATGGTTTGGTTATGATATGGAGGGTTGCATTTAGGAGCACTTGGTTGATGAATTTGGAAGTTTGGGTGATGGAGTTTTTATGTCATCTTGGGTTAAATCCACAAACAATTGTTTTGGTGGAATGATGTTGATTTTTGGTCTCTTGGAGACCTTGGAAATGGAAGCTCTAGTGGAGGCCATGAATGTGTATGGTTGTTGATGATGAGTGAAGGAGATGGTGAATTGGTGTTATGCATTTGGAGGGAATTTATGGGAAGAGATTTGTTTGAAAATGGAATGAATTTGGATAAGTTTAGGGAATTCCAAATGTTGTTCAAGCATTCTGGGTAAAGATAGCTGATACTAGGTAAAAGAAGGCAAAAAGCAGTGAAAAATATTGTTTTACCCGTGAAGGGGCTAACTAGGGTGGTGTTCATTTTCATAGAAATAATGAAATATTTCTCCAGAATTTTTGTGAGGGTAGTTTGTTTGGGTGGTTTAATTTGCAATAGCAAGGCCTATTGAGTTTCATAAGCACATTTAGGCAAATAACATATAATAAACACATTGAATCAAGGAACCAAATGGCATCATAACTTAGTTAATTTTAGAAAAATAACCAATAGGTTCAAGTTATATAGCAGCAAGATTCCTAGAAACATACAACCATTAAGTCTTTCGAATACATCGGATCATTACCACATAAGTGAATAACATACACATAATAAAGTTAAATTGTCTTAAACTACATTAATCCATCTAGTTCACTCCACTCCTATGTCTTCATTTCTTCTTCTTGCTAAACACTCCTTTTAGTGCCTTTCTAAATGACTTGAAACCTCCGCGCATTTCCTTATGCATTTCTTGCATTTGGTTGAGCAAGGTAGTTTGTCGTTTAAAGAGAGTTTCATTGGTTTGTTCAGAAGGGGAAGGCATTTCGTAGTTTTGGTAGTTGAGTAGATTAAGAGAGTTAAGATAGGTAGTAGGAGATGGAGTGCTAGCACGAGACGTTTCGATATCATCATCATCATCATCATCATGTTGATGAGATGATGTGCCATGACGGTAAGAAGTAAAGATGAGACAGAATGACGAGCCTTTGCCACACGATCACTTCGAGGTCTTCGAGTTTTGTTTAAGAGCTAGTGAGGACGCATGAGACTCGATCAACATTGTAATAATGCCCAATTTGTCGAGCGATAAGGATAATTACTTCATGATTTGTGATGATAAAGACGAGTCAAGAACATTACCGTATTGGAAGATTGGCGGTTGTTGGATTTAATCTAGACATTCGTTCGTTTGACAAAAGATGTAAGAAGTTGTATTGTTCCTTGACAACAAAATAATTGAAAACATGTGAGCAATGACAAGCGAGGAGATAGTCCGATGTCCTCCTAGTCTAAAACATCATCATCTCGAATGAGTTTCTTCCCATTGTTCATGACGGGCTTAGTTCCTTAGTGAGATTTGATTAGAGTGAGCGGTGACGGTTTGACTTTTAATGGTTACGGTATACCCATGGACACATTACAATTCAAGAAAAGTGACGGATTTCATAGTCGAGTTGGAAGGTCGGTTGGATATGGGTCCCTCGGTTTCTGAGAATACTCAAGAGGATCCAAGGTCCCACTCGTTGTGTGAACACGACTTGGACCGTTGTAGGGAATTTTAAGGATTTGAACCGAATTTTAGGGGGCAAGAGTGAGAGTTATGAATTCATGTTGAATTCTATAGAGATGACAAAGATAAGCCATATTCATCGGTTTTGAACACGTGACTTGACTATAGATAATCAAGGGGGGGAATGAATTTGGAACAATCGGTTCAGTTGATTTTAAAAGAGACAAATCAAGAGACGAAAATGTTGTGAAGAGAGCTCGATGTTGTTGGATTGTAGTAGCCAGGAATCAACACACGACCTTCGCGAGTGAACTGTTGTGATTTTTAATGGATTTGTAGAATTTGGCACATTGTGGGGGAAATTCCAGGGAATTTGCGAATACTTTTGGGTGTAGGATTTGGTGAGGGTTTATCGGTGGAAAGTGGATCTTTGGAATTTTATCTCCTAAACGAGTTATCAACAACATAATGTGTTAAAGAAAAATTTTTTACTAAATAAAATGAATTTTAGTATATTGACCAAAATGTGGGACAAGGATTACTTCGACAAAAAAAAGTTTAAGAATGATCCATATGTTCCTAAAATTTATTTTTGGCTTAATCACGATGTCGAAGAATATATATTTGTTTATGTTCTCAACACCAAGATATGAACCTAAAACACTCCCGATGAATCATGGGAATTTGTTTTAGCTTGTGAAAAATCTCTTAGTCATGTATATATCATGGTGATGAGTATAGGTTTATTATTTTTAACTTGACAAAAGTTAAGTAGTGTTTATTTTTATTCAAAAATCATGTTCTTAAAAGGTTATGGCAAACGCCCCTTTATTTTATACCAATCACAAAATATATCAACATATATATGAATTATATATCTTAATGACTTATACAAGCTAGTTAAGTGTTTATACAAGTGACAAAATTATGGTGATGGTCATTTCGACTCTAGTAATTAATCCTAAGAAACGAGCCAAACACCCCTTTATTTTTATAATACATTTTCTATTGATTCGAAAAGTATACATTTAGAAATGTACGTTTTGATGGACAAAATAGTGTTGTTTTTATCATGTTTTTGGCATGATTCAACAATGTATAAACTTTGTTAAAAAAATATGAAAGTATATTTATGATAATTTCGAACCGAAAATTTGTGACTCAATTTAGTGTTTTGATTCAATTCAATAATGAATGTAGTGTTCCTATGACTACGGGTATCATTATAGTTATGGAAATCCTAGACAAAAATAAAAAATATGAAAATGATGAAGAACACCCAATTTTGATTGGGAGCAAAATTGGATGAAATCAAATGAAAATAATGTATTGAATAAAACTTACAATTGTTGTTGTTGATTGATTTGTTGTATTTGCCCTTGCGATTTTTGGTTTATTGGATGATTTGAAGTTTGATTTTGGGGAATATGGCTGGTGGATTGAGTTTTTTCGTCACAGCAGGTAGAAGAGGGGAGGAAGAGGAAAAATAATGGATGTTTGGCTTTGGATTTTTCGAATGAAAAAAGGGAAGTTTGTTTTGCCAGTGGCCACGCCCCCTTAAATATTAGTAAGGGGGGCCGGCCAAAGTTTTCGGTCGGATCCCTTATTTTAAGGGGCCGCCCTCTGAAAAAAAAATCTTCGATTTTTGGCCATTTTTGTGAGAATGATAAGTGTCAAAATACGTTGGAATATACTAGTAATATTATTTAATATAATCGAGAAGGAATACTTAACATTTTTAATTAACTTTTCGTTAAAAAAAAAATTGCAATTACTTCGGATGTTGAGATTAAATCAAGTTGTTAAGTCGATAAGAAAGGAATTAAACGAGGATTAAGTGACTTTTTCAATTAACTTCTAGTTAATTGAGTGAGATAATTATCTCGGATGAAATAATTAAATGTCACCATTTGGAGAAAATCCAAGACGGTAAATATTGAATGAGTACTAGTGTAACACCCCCATTTTTACAATATAGCAGCGGAAGCTAATCTGGGGTATTACTTTATGGATACAACAATCATAATCATAGAAAACGACTTCAAAAGAGACGTTTATTCAAAAGATATGTTATCATTTATTTCAAATCAGAGTTTTTACAAAAGTAGGTCCCAAAATCTAGTTACAATGTGAATGATAACAAGTTTTAGCCATCTTCGAGTCCATGCCACTCCGTGCCGTATATTGCTCAATAACCTGAGATAAACATGCTAAAAGGTCAACACAAAGGTTGAGTGAAATTCATAGGTTTGATAATTAAGTTTGAATAACATGTCCATAGTGTAATAATTTTTTAAACACAATTATTATGTTAGTGTTTATTATACACCGTATATTAGTATAATTGCAACGAATACATTATATTATAGTAAAACAGTGTATTATCCTGTTTATTGACTTATTTGGTCTGATTGGTCTTGTCTGGTTTATAGTTTAGTATGGTCTAAGCTCATGGCACACAAAACTGAAACTAGTGTTATATTTATACCCAAATTGATGTGATATATATATTATATTATTAGATAATGGCCCTGGTGTAGGTAATTGCCATACTACCTATGAAAATTCAAATTATAGTGTGTTTGGTTTACCTTATGCCGGCTTACACAAACGGGATTCGTCAATCCTGATAGATCTATCCACAATATTTGAGTTCACCCGGAAAGTGATATTGGTCCATGAAAATAGAGGGCCTTTTGGCAATAAAGTAACTAAGACAGTATGTTGATTAATGGTATATCAGTATTGCATATAACTTGTAAAAGACACTTGTATTCATGGTTTTATGCTTGTATAAGTCTTTGGAAGGCCCTAATCACATTGTTATAAGATAAACGAGTATGTAAAAGAGTTTTGTAATAAGCTTGTATCCCCCTCGAGGGTTTATAAAAACATTGTAAATGAGTAAAAGGCAGAGGTTATGAACTTCACTGATAGGTAGATGTAGTAATTTTATGAAATGAAAGCTGACGACCTTATCACAATCTTAACCGGGAGGGGAAAATGTTGATATAGTAAAATTATAGTAAACAGCCACGTCACACAACCTGAGTAGAATATGTCAAGTCTTAGGAAGATTATACTTTAGAACTTTGGTTTTTTAGGTTATGAGTTTGATTGAAAGAGTTTGGATTTATTTGTATCACCAGTTCGGCCAGCATAATTTAGGAAGTCATTCAGTAAACGATCGTTGTGGAGCTAGGGCACTTTAAATCGTAAACCCAACAACTCAGTCAGAACGTAATACCAAGATGAAACCTCTTAATATGAAGCTCCCTAGTATTGTGGTACAATATAGCTTCCGGATGATCGGTTTTAAGCGTTTTATTCAATATCTGGAAATGTTAAGCACGAGAAGCGTTAATTAAAGTTATGTCTGGTAAGGTTTTAAACATGATTTTATACTTTTTCAAAATGTTACATTTTAGACCTTAGGGTTTGGAAAATTGCAAGTAGACCCCTGGGGTTTGCATTTTTACGACTTTGGTCCTTCAACTTTGTTATGATAATACAAGTAAACCTTGGACTTTGAAAAGTGACATAATAGACCCCTATAGTTATAACTTTGATAAAATGACATATTCAGCCCCTTTAGTTATAAGTTTCAGAAAGTTACGATATATACCCCTTGCATGGATTATAATTACAAAACATGTCCAAATTGCCATGCAAGCTTATTTTAACATTTCATTAGACATTTATAAGTTATAATAAACTAAAATATGAAGTTTTAACGCAACACAAGTTTAAAATAATGATTCGTTAAGCTAGGAAGCAAAACGGGTCAAATTAGGGTTTCAAAACGTAAACGCGCGGGTTTTAAGTTCAAATTCCTTCATTAATCAATAAAGTGGTTATTTTAACATTAGTTAAGCATGCTAGGATAGATTATAACAATATTTAACCATTATAACATTTAGTTTTAAGAAAAACGCGAAATTAGGGTTTCGGGTGTACGGTTTTGGATCATTCAAAACGGAAAAATGAGCATGAATTTGAGTTATTGAATATTTAGCAAGTGTATTTTAGGATCATCATGAACATTAAAGGGTTTAGTAGCATATATTATACATTTCGAAAACCTGGGGTTTGATCTTCAAGGATCATAAATGTGGGAGTGGAAAATGGGTCAGTTCGGGCTAGTAAGTATTTCCACTCGTACGCATGGTATCCTTTACTCCGGGGGCTTCAATCGTCAAGGCTTTGCTTCTTGAAATTATTAATGATCCTAGGATCATAAGGAGCAAAGGATGCTTGTCCGATTGTGTTTGAGAGGGAGAGATGGTTGGTGCGAATTGGATATGGAACATACAAGGACCCTTATTTATACTATTTTGAGATCAAAGAGCTTAATAAACTTATAAGATCTGGTCTTTGACACATGTAGGGGCTAGTATATGATGTGTAGAAGCTAGTAGATGTGGTGTATAAGCTAGAAAACTAGCTTTGATGTGTTGTTTTGCCCATGTGATGCCGCGGCTTACAAGGAGAAAAAGGAAGGCCATGTGCCCTTAATTTTGACCAAGGATTGGTCTAAGTAGGTGCATAAGCTGCTTTAAGGTTTCTAGAAGAGTTATTGGGTGGTCATTTGTACATGGTAGCAATTTAGAGGGGTTAAAATGGTCATAGAAGCAATCCGGGTCTATTTTGGGTTCGACGGGATCTTCAAGGGTTTTAAACTAGGTAATTGTGTTATATCATGATTAAGGGAATGATTAAATAGGTTTTTAAGGTCTGGTATTAAAGTAATTAGCAAAGATTAGCAATTTGTTTGGGTTAAAACGGATTAGAATTGAAGAAATGGGAGTACGGGTTCAACTAGGGCTCATTTAGGGTTTTCTTGACTTTCTTGGCTTATATTTTGCATACTCTTGATTAGAAATGATGGAATACAAATCTTAGGGCTTATATAAAGTATTATCAATGAAGTTTGTCGTTGGTTTGAAGTTATAATGGGTGAAATTGAGGAAAATGGGGTAAGGTTACAATCAGGGCATAATTGGGGATTTTTGGATTCGTTGAGGTTTTACTAGGCTTTGATTTCTTGCACATTGCCACCAAGTTTAATGGATAGATAATGATTTGCTAAACTAATTTTATAGTTTATAATGGCCCTTGGTTGGTTATTTGGGATTAGAATGGTTTAAAACGAGTAAACAGGTTAAATGAACCAATTAGGTACATTTAGGGTTTCTAGGATATGTTTTACGTACAAGTGAAGTAAAATGATGAAGTAATGATGAAATAATGATTGAATAGGATTGATATGATTGTAAAATAAGTTATTTCAACTTATTTGAGTGTTGGTTTAGGGTTATGATGGATAAAAACCAAGAAATGGGTCATGATTTACTATTTTGCTCGGGTTAGGGCTTCTGACTTTTGAATTAGGGTTGTGAGTGTAAAAATGTGTATGAAAGTTTATGAATAGAATAATTAGGGTTTACACATTGTATATTAAGTGTAGTAGCTTGCACAGGAGTGGTGGTGAAGTAATTGGAGGTAAAATGAAGGTAGAACGACTATTTTAGATATCGTGCATTAATGACTTGTATATTAAGCTTTGAAAGACTTGTACCTTTATTTGGAGGGAATGTATATTCATATGATATGTTATGTTACTTGTACCTATGCTTTAGTAGCCTGTACATTCTCTTTAGATATTAACCCTTCATGGAATTTAGGGTTTAGAGGTATACGATAACGGTTTAAAGCCCGTTTAGATATAATGTTGCGAATGGTACATTATAGGAATAATGCATTCGATTTTTGGCCAGTTTTTGTGAGAATAAATATTGACAATTTTTTTTAATTAATCCTTTGTTTAATTAAAAATAATTTCTTTGACTATTTCGGATGAGATAATCAAGCGTCAATTTGAGAGGCGATTTAGAAATGAGTTTTCCTACAAGGAGGAGGAATTAATTTCTTCGAAAAGAAAATTAATTGATTCGATTTGAGATAAGACGAGAATGGATAGAGAAAATAATAAGATAGCAAGACATAGTTGAGAATATGTAAAAATAAAGTTGATTTCGATGGACGTAGACGATGGTTGACATGGATCCGAGACGATCGTTGAAGTCGAAGGGAGTTTGTTTCATCCATAGTGTGTCTATGATCGTTGCGTGACTAATCCTACTTGTATGTTAATTGTTAACCACTAGCTTGCTCTTCTTCATCTCTGTGAGTTTGCTACGTGGTCATAGAAGATTTTCATTTTGTAGACGTATGATTATAATCTAAACGAAAGAGTAGTTCATAAAGAACTAATTTCTTCAAAGCTAGAAAACCAACAAATGGTATTTTTAGAGACTACACTATTATTTTTAAGAGCTAATTATACTACATTATGGTAGTAACACATAGACATTTACTTGTAATCTATATTCTACGAATATGAAAAGTGAGACGTACCTTAGACTTTAGAATAGTCTTCGTTAATGTCTTCAGAATGTAAATGATAAGGGTTCATGGGAACCTTATCATGAATTCTTTAGTCCATAGACAAAGAATGTTAGTAGATAACATACCACTTCAAAGATTGTGATGACTTAGTCATTTGGTCCCTAACATTTCATGTATCCAAAGTTATTGTTTATACATCTATTTTGCATTTGGTTTTGACACATACATGGTGAGCAACTTGCACATTGAGTGAAATTTGGTTGGTGTGGACGATTCCACATTGTGTGATGAGTGTTAGGGTAATTTGGTCTACCATTGTCTCTCCTAGGTTGAGGTGTTTTGGAACGAGGATGAGGATTTTATTTTCTTCTCAGAGGATGTGTTTTAGACCTTATTGTAGGTTTAGTAAATCCGACTCTGAGTTTTAAAGAAGGTTTGTAAAAATGTTTTACCTCATCATCACTTGCAATAGGGATTTTGGTGTTGTTTATAAGTATAAATTTTGGTTTTGAGTTTGGGTTTGATTCCATCAATTTTTCTTTTGACTCGACTTCTTGAGCTCTTACAAATTTTACTTGTTTGGTTTCGCTAGGTGATCCTTTGGTAAAATTAAATCCCAAACCGGTTTTATCTCTGGAAGGTTTTTGAGAACTTATTATTTTCTTAAGTGAATGACTACTATCATTAAATTGATTTAGCCTAGATATTTCTTTTCTAATTTTCTCATTTTCAAAGTTAAGTTCATGACATAATTTGCATTCTTCAATTACTTCCTTACCTTTTTCTAGCCTAGATAGTTTATCTTTTAATTCTAGTACTTCATTTTCTAATTTTATTTTAGCTTGTTTTAGAGTTTTATTTTTAGCCATGACTTTTAATCCTAGTTTGCATAGTCTACTATATTCATTATCTATGTCATTTTCGTCTAGTGATGATTGATTATCACTAAAATATTCGGTTTCGGAAAGTACCTCATTGGAATCTTTAGCCATAAGACACTTTTCGTCCTTTGTCTTCTCCTCTTCATCATTGTCGCTATCACTTCAAGCTCCTCCCACGAACGCCCTTTGATTTTGATATTTTAATTGTTTCGGACATTCTCCGATGAGATGATTTGGATCTCCACACTTGAAACATTTTCTTTCACTTGTCTTATTTTTGTCATCTTTATTTCTTTGGAATGATCTTCTTTCTTCATATGGTTGTTTTACGAATCGTCCTTGTCTTTTGAAGAATTTCTTGAAGTTTCTTACGGCCATGGCGTATTCTTCATCTTCACTATCGGAGGTTGAACTATCTTCATCACTAGATTCCTTTCTAGCTTTCAAGGCAATAGATCTACTTTGTTCTCTTTTGTTTTTGACGGTTTCGGAGTCTTTCTTGATTACTTCTTCATAGACTTTTAAATTTCCAATAAGTTCGTCAAGTGAAAGAGTTGTTAGATTCTTTGATTCTTCAATTGCCGTGACTTTTGCGCGCCATTTAGGATGCAATGCCCTAAGAAACTTCCTAACACAATTCTTGCTAGAAAAACCTTCATCAAGTGCTTTTAGACTAGTAATAATAGTGTTAAATTTAGCAAAAGCATTATCTATTGATTCCTCTTCCGGAATCATGAATTGTTCATATTGTTGAACAAGAAGATCTATTTTATTTGCTTTGACTTGATTATTACCTTGATGAGTGATTAACAAAGTATCCCAAATTTCCTTTGCGGTTTGACACATAAAAATTCTTTCATATTCTTTACGTGGTAAAGCATTATAAATTACCATTTTGGCTTCATTATTTTTAGCAAGTTTCTTTTTAAGATCATCATTTTGTTTGTGAAAAGATACAATTTCATCCTTTTTAGTTTCGGGATTAAATTGAATGGGAGGAAAATCACCATCGGTAATAACATGCCAAAGATCTAGATCTTTTGACTTCACATAAGTTTCGAATCTATTTTTCCAATAAATAAATCCATCACTTTCAAATAGTGGTGGTCTTTGCATAGATTGCCCTTCTAAATATTTTTCCGATTCCATAGATCGATTCAAGTTTTAAAATACAATTTATTTTAAAAATCTTGTTTAACGTGGCTCTTGATACCAATTGTGGAAAACTAGAAGGGGGGTTGAATAGTTTACCGCTTTTTAAATTTAAGTTTTATGTATGTTTGTAAAACTTAGATTCGACCTTTTTGTGAATTCAATGCTTGCACAATATGAACAATGTAAATATATGAAATGATAAAGTAAGACAAGAGATAAGAGTAAGAACAATCAAACCACAACGCGAGGATTTATAGTGGTTCGGTAACGAAGCACCTCTTCGCCCTACTCCACTCCCCGAGCACCAAACTCGAGAGTTTTCTTCACTATGTCAACAAACTCCCTTATGGCGGAGAAAACCGTACACAACGTTGCTTATATCAATTTACGACACTAAGCTAAATGTCGAGTTCTAATCTTAGCTAGAACCAATCTATCACAACACAACTTCACGACTTGTTCACGACTTCACAACTTCACGACTTCTTCACAACTTCACAACTTCTTCACAACTTCACGACTTCTTTAAAACTTCACGACTTCTTCACAACTTCACGACTTCACTTCACCACACTACTTATATCACAACTACCTAACACTACTTGGTAAGATCACAACGATCTAACTATACTTACAAAGATCACCAAGATCTAGCTACTACACACAACTACAAGATATACAATTGATTTACAAATATGTGATATGAATGCAACAAGATTGCTATGCACACTAAGGTGTAATACTTCTTCACTTGATGATGGAAGTATTCTTCTCTTGCACTTGAGGAATATAGCTTGGATCACTTGGAAACAAAGCTTTATGATTAAATGATCAAAGGATTTTAGAGAGGATAAGTGGGCTGTTTTGAGCAGAAAGAATGAGTGCAAAAGGTGAGAAAAATGTTGAGGAATAGTCCAGTATTTATAGGACAAGAAGGAGGAGCGGAGTCTATGGCCGACCCCCTTAAATAGGGTGCCGGCCCCCTTATAATTAAGGGGGCCGCCCATGTATTTAAGGGGGCCGCCCCTTTCAGACGCTCCTCTTTTTTGTCCTATCCAGGGGAGGTGTTTACTGGACCTTTTCTAGCCGTTTTAGGTTCGAAAATTTGAAATTCAAAATGTTTATTTTGAATAAAACATTTCTTTTAAATGTAGAAAATGTTTTGTAAGTTTATAAACATGTTTACAACATTTTATAAAAGTTTGAGGTTGAATAAAAATTTCCTTTGATCATAAAATCCATTAAGCATTTATTTATTCATACCTTTAAGTGATGTAATTGTTGAAATGAGAATTTACTACTAAATACTTGTTTACGTTTAATTTTACGTTGAACGTTTTTATATTTTGTGATTATCAAAACGTAAAGATGTGAAAAAATATTATTAATGTTTTTAGGCATTATATTTTATCAACAATCTCCCCCTTTTTGATGATTACAAAATTTAAACTCATTAAATGTAAAATTATTTTTAAACAAGTATTTAGTGAGTTTTATGTCATTTCTCCCCCTTTTTGTAGAATCAAAAAGGCATCGTCGAGAATTGCTAGTAAAATCGACGGAACAAATGCTCCCCCTTGATGTGTGCTCCCCCTCGTTCGAGGGCACCAAGGAATCGAGCTATGGTTTCTTGGCTACAAAAACGAGTTAGAACAATACAAATATTTCTAACATGTAGCAAGAAGGAAGGAAAAATATGACAAGTGCAAGCAAACATCAAAGCAAAAGATACTTCATTCATTTAGGACAATGTGTGTGAACTACACACAAGCATACATAAAAAGAAAAACAAATATGCTTTAGAAGCATATTAATACATAAAGAAAAATCCCAAATAGTCATAGAAGGATTTTTGACTTGCTTGCGACATAAAAGGGTTTGACGATTATTTGTAGGCATATTATGAGATTAGTTGGTTGTTGATGGAGAGTTTGGAGCAGAGGCGGTTGTGGAAGGATAATCTCTTTGAACTCTAGGTGGTGGATGTGGTCGAGTGAGGAGGAATTCAATCCAATTGATATCATCACTTAAAGCAAGGAATTATTTTTTTTGGTAAAGATGCAACAAAGGCAATACCCAATATGGGTTTCAACTTGGTTAATATTGAGGGTGTGTGATATGATTAGAGAGTAAGGTGATGCGGGAATGTTGTTTTGTTGTTGAGAGAGATGCATGGCTAAGAGGTTTGATAGGTCTTGTAGTTGATTAATGTCATCAACTAGGCTTTCTCCTACTTGGAGTATAGTGGTGGTGTGTGTTGAGTTATGAGTTTGGTTGTCACTTTGAGGTGGAGCTTGAGTGTGAGTAACATGTGAATTGATGGGTGAGATGGGAAATGGAGGATGTGAGACAACTTGTGGTGATGTGGTAGTGTCTTTGATGTAAGGATTTGGTAATGCTTGATTGGGGTGATTGTTTTCTTGAGATGGTTCATGATGAGGAGTGAGTGGTTTTGGCATTGGTGTAGGTGAATTTGCATTTAGCACATTAGATGTGTTGCAAAGGTTTGGTTTCTTCCTCCAAATAGGTTTCACACTCATTTTGGCTATCCTTGATGGTTTGAATGTGGGTTTGTTAGGAGATGTCATTGGTGAGGATGATTGTGATAATGATGGTTGAGGATGTATTTATAGAGGAGGAAATGTTTAAATTTAGAAAAATGAACATTTAAAGGATCAAATCCAAGAAATGTTTGTGAATTTAGGGAAACAATAGCTAAGTCTAGAGGGTATTTGGTCAAAAAGGAAGAAAAATACTGTTTTACCCGTGTCATGCTAGGGCGGTCCCGTTAATTCGGGGTCGGTCCCCTTAAAGATAAGGGGCCGCCCGTTATGAATTAAGGGGGCCGCCTACTGCTATTTCCCAGATTTTCCAAAAATTAATTTTTCACAAAATTTTGTGTGCGGGTTTCTGTTTTGGTGGTTAATTTGCAGCAACTTTATCCTTTTATGGAATTAAGATTTTTAGCACATAGCAATTAAGCATTCAACATTCTACATATGTATGACAAGATGTAGGATAAAACTATTTCACATAATTTTGGCATATACTCATATATGAATAGAAGACCAAAAGAGTGAAGAACATATAAAATAGTAACTAGATATAATGCACAAAGAATTTTTCTTGACAAGAGGGTTAAGTTAAAAACGAACCAAATTTTTGTGCAAACACTAGTGTGTGCCTAAGTGCGACAAATGTGGAGTAGCAATTATTTCGACACTAAGACATGTAAAACCTAAGAAATAATTCAAATGCTCCTTGATTTAATTTTGCTCAACCAAGATTGTCGAAAATATATATTAGATTATATACTTTTGACAACAAGTAAGAGAACATTATGCATATGTGAAAAATGTTTTTAGCATATCTCAACAATATATGAAACTTGATTTTTATGTGCTCCTAGTTGTGAGAAGAACTTTTTAGAAAGTAATAGATTGGGACTATTGTATATATGTATAATGAGATATGCATTTAGATAGAAGAATTAGTAAAAGTTTGCTTATAAACTTTTCCCAATCTTGTGTTTTTATGTAAAATAGAAACCTAGACACAGAGAGAAGAAAAAAAATTTGTCAGTCAGGTGGGTGGTCCCCTTAAAGTCTGGGTGGTCCCCTTAAAATTAAAGGGGCCGCCCTTTATGAATTAAGGGGGCCACCACCTGTTGAGAAAAATTTTTCTCAGATTTTTGACAAATGGTTCATTGATGATTATCATTTCTTTATTATGCCGAAAACTTAATCAATTTGTTCCATCATTCCTAGACCTAGACGTAAGTAGTTAAATGGCTCACGTTTAAGTGGTTTAGTTAGAATATTGGCTATGTTGTCTTCCGATGAGACATTTTCTATAGAGATATTCCCTTTTTGAACATTATCGCGAAGGAAGTGATGGCGAATCTCAATGTGTTTTGTTCGTGAGTGTTGAACGGGATTCTTACTTAAGTCTATAGCCCCTTTGTTATCACACATTATTGGAATGTCGTCTAACCTAACGCCATAGTCTATGAGAGCTTGTTTCATCCATAGAGCTTGTTGACATGCCTTTCCGGCGCTTACATATTCCGCTTCGGTTGTGGAGATGGCAAGAGCGGTTTGCTTCTTCGAAAACCAAGATGTTAGGCAACATCCCATAAACGTGCAAACACCACTAGTGCTCTTGCGATCTACGTAATCTCCTGCATGATTCGAATCCGCATACACTATTGTTTCTATGTCGGATCCCTTAGGATACCATAATCCTAAATGCGTAGTGCCTTTAATGTATCGGAAGATACGCTTAACCGCTTCTAGGTGAGAGGTTTTGGGATCCTCTTGAAAGCGTGCATAAAGGCAAACACTAAACATGATATCGGGTCTACTTGCCGTTAAGTATAATAAACTACCTATAATGCCTCTATATTTAGTATTATCTACGGACTCACCTTCTTTGTCTTTTGTGAGTTTGGTTTTCGTAGACATAGGGGTTTATATTGGCTTAGAGTCTTCTAGTCCAAATTTCTTAAGTATTTTCTTAATATATTTTGATTGATTAAAAAATATTCCATCATCTAATTTTTTTATTTGTAATCCTAAGAAAAAGTTTAGTTC
>BQNB010041095.1:0-25080 GCA_026074375.1 Tanacetum coccineum
CAGATGCGGATCATGCGGGATGTCAAGATTCAAGAAGAAGTACGTCGGGAAGTGCTTAGTTTCTGGGAGATAGATTGGTTAGATGGTCATCAAAGAAACAACGAAGCACGGCAATATCAACTACAAAGGCTGAATACATAGCCATGTCTGGATGCTGTGCTCAAATCCTTTGGATGCGATCCCAGCTCAAAGACTACGGATTTGATTTCAATAAAATTCCTCTGTACTGTGATAGCAAAAGTGCTATGGCTCTGTGCTGGAACAACGTCCAGCACTCTCGCTCCAAACACATTGACATACGGCACCACTTCATCCGAGAGCAAGTGGAAAATAGAGTGGTTGAACTCTACTTCGTAGAACCGAATTATCAACTTGCAGATATTCTCACCAAAGCCTTACCAAGAGAACGGTTCGAATTTCTTCTTCCACCCTAGCATGAAGAGGTTTGACCCCTGAAACTCTCAACGTCTTCCAAGAAGGAGAGGATTAGATAAAACCGAAAAGAAAAAAAAAAAAAAAACCAAATGCCTTCATATATCCTTTGTACATAGTTAAAAAAAAATTTTTAATAAATAAGTCTAATAAATAATAAATAATAATAATAATAATAATAATAATAATAATAATAAAATACTTAGGAAATATTTTAAGTCATTTGGAATTCCTAAAAGGTTTGCGGGCATGGATTACTTTATATCCATGCTTTATGGGAGTATAGTCAAACAATGGTGAGGGAAGGTCTGTTCACCTGATCTTTTCCTCTCGCTCAACGACTACAGCTCTTTCAATAGAAAACGGGTCGTTGTTTGAGGGGGAGAGTAAATGGAAAAAATCTAAAGGGTTCTAAAAGACAGTTGGATGCTATGAAAGTGTAATTATAAGATGTTTGTTGTATTCTAATGGGTTAATATTTGAAGGGGAGTTAATTAATTTTAACTCAAAGGTCCAAAGTTATCTAGGGTTGTAATGTTTAGGGTTTAAAAAGCATTTGCTCTTTGTTTCCTAGCCTTATTAACCAATAAGGACCCAGTTGGCCAATTGCCTAATCTTAGAAAAGCCTTAGAAATACTTAAAACAAAAAACAAAAGAAGATGGAAACCTAAGGGGCTGAAACTGCCAACTTTCTAACTTAGGAGTATAAAGATGGCGGCGAGTTGCCATATTGGTCAAACCTTTTCGAAAACCGGTCAACAAAAAACACACACACACACACACACACACTCGCAACTCGCCGCCAAGAACCAAGTCTCAAATCGCCGATTTCCAGTGTTTCGAGCAAAGGTATGTATCGGTCCTTAATCTATATCATTTATTTAGTGTGTATATCAAAGGAATCGAATGAAAACACATTAAAAAGTGTAGAAAAATAGATCTAGGGTCGTTTTAAGATGAGTACACCAATGTAGTGTTGTATGGTGTAATCGAGTTGCTGGGAAGTGTTCATAAGGTATATATTAATGAGTTTTGATGTGTGGTTTTCTATCTCAAACATTAGTGAATGAGTTGCCTTTGATTCTTAACGGCGGGTTGTAGTTTAAAAAGTAGATATATGTGTGTTTGATGAAAAGAATGGTAGCAATGTATATCTATAACATAGGAATGCCTTAGGATGTGATTAGTGTTGAAAAAGGAGGTGCGGGGTTTGAATCTTAAGAAACCGGCCCGAATGGCGAGTTGCGTATATTTCTAAACGGCGAGTTGGTTATTTTATTATTTTTTAATAAATTACTCAACCCGCTGGTTCATACGGCGGGTTGATTCATAGCGAGTTGGCCAACAGCGGGTTGCTTAAAAGGCGGGTTGTCTCACAGCGAGTTGTCGAATGGCGAGTTGGCCAACAGCGGGTTGAATAACAGCGGGTTGCCATAATTTTCTATTATTTTATTCCAACAGGTAAACCGCCGTCTCTCGGCGGTTTGGTCGAATATTTTTATTTATTAAAATATTCAACCCGCCCCTTTTCGCGGCGGTTTGCTCAATTCTCCTAACGGCGAGTTGGCATTCTGCCTGGCGGCGGTTTGGGCTAAGTTTCATATTTTGGCCCATTGAGCCCAATAATCTATCAAGGCCCATTCGAATGACCCAGTTGCTTTTCTAAACCCCATCCGGGCTTAGTTAACAAGTAATTGATCCTGTTGGATAATTAGTAGATTTTAATCAAACCAGAGTTACCTCTGTTTTTAATCAATCGTGGAATGACATGACTTTAATCAATGCTGAAGTTCTCTCTAACTTCGTTTCTCTGCAATGTTTGTCTTCTTTGTTAAATACTCTTTTGCAGAATACGATGGCAGAACAAAATGTTCCCGCTCAACCTCCTACAAGAACAGATGAGCAGATTGTACCTCGCTCTCAGTGGTTAACAATCGGGAAAAGCAACCTACTTTTCAATGCACAAAAGATTCAAAAGAACCCCATCTTTCAGATATCAGTGGACATCCTGAGTAATACCAACTTCTTCCAAGCATTCACTGCCTCAGCAAATGTTCCTGCTATCTACCTGCAACAGTTCTGGAACACAATGAAATATAACGAGAAGACTGGGGTTTATAGTTGTCAAGTTGATGAACAATGGTTCGATCTAAGTGCTGATCTTCTCAGAAAGGCATTAGCAATTACTCCTGTCATCCCAGCTCAACCGTTTGAGTTACCTCCGTCTGGTAACACTGTTCATGATTTTGTTATGAGCAGGGGTATCCTACCTGTAGAAATTGTCCTCCAACAAAAGGTGAATTATGTGTATCAACCATGTAGGGTTAATTATAACCTTAATTCAACCAGGTGCTTGACAGGAAAGACTTCTGGCAGTGACAAACCCAGACACCCAGTTCTGCAAATGCTGTGGGGAATCGTCACTCCAAACTAATGTTGATCAGCAGAGCTGATATGGAAGAGTTTTACTCAAGGGGATCCCAGACATTTTTCTCAACAAAGCAAGCCACAAAGCCAGTCAGAAGAACCAAAGAAGAAAGTAACTCCTCTCACATCCTTATGGACGTTTTCGGTGATAATCTATTACTTGGCAAGCAATAACAACATCCATCGACGTCCTGAGTCTGCTGTTCATCATACAAGAGATGATTTTATATTAGGAAATCTCAAGTTTGTCCCTAAAGGTGAGTCAGTTGAAGTGTTTGGAATGGCAATTCCCGATCCCTTGATAACTAAAGCCATTCAACAATCCTCATATTATCCCAAGTATCTGGAAATGGTTACTCAGAATACAAAGAAAACCCCTCAAGAAAGTGCAAGCGTGCAACCTACAACAAAGCGTGCTACACCCAAAAAGCCCACAACTACTACACCAGTCAAACAATCCAAGCCAGCTCCTGCTCCGACAAAGAAGCCTTCCAAGCATAAGCTTCCTCAGAAAATTAGAAAGGGAAAGCCTACTTTCCAACTTGTTAACGAAGATGATGAAGCCCAACAAGAATTTGTTCCTCAAGAAGAAGGTGATGATCCTGATCTCGAACTGGCCAAGAAGATGAGTTTGGAAGCTCATCAACAAAAGGGAGAAGGAGAAGGTGATTGATAAGTACTTAATTACACATATCTTTTACCTCTAAAAACGAGCTTAAATGACCAAAAACAGACAAAAACTGCCAAATATATGTTTGTTTTGCATTTGTATTGTGCAGGAAGTGGATATCAACAAAAATGACCAAAGCGATCAGGCGATATAAACACTATTTCTGGGACGACCCCTTCTTGTTTAAAATTTGTGCGGATCAAGTGATCAGGCGATGTGTGCACGGCAATGAAGCTCTTGAGATTCTCTCAGCTTGCCACAATGGACCCACCGGGGGACATCATGGTGCAAACCTCACAGCCAAAAAGATCTTTGACTCCGGTTTCTTCTGGCCCACCATCTATAAAGATGCCCACGAGTTTGTCAAAAACTGTGACTCGTGCCAACGTCAAGGAAAAACTTCACAACGTGATGAGATGCCTCAAAACTCCATCCAAGTTTGTGAAATCTTTGACATGTGGGGCATCGACTTTATGGGCCCGTTCCCGTCTTCACGAGGGAACAAGTATATTCTCGTGGCAGTCGACTATTTGTCAAAATGGGTTGAAGCGAAAGCGCTCCCCACCAATGATGCCCGAGTAGTTTGCAAATTTCTGAAATCTCTCTTCGCCAGATTTGGTGCTCCCCGTGCAATCATAAGTGATCGCGGAACCCATTTTTGTAATGACCAGTTTGCAAAGGTCATGCAGAAATATGGAGTTACTCACCGTCTCTCCACCGCTTATCACCCACAAACAAGTGGGCAAGTGGAAGTATCAAATCGTGGTTTGAAAAGAATCCTTGAAAGAACCATAGGTGAAAACCGTGCCTCCTGGTCGGACAAACTAGATGATGCACTATGGGCCTTCCGCACAGCTTACAAAACACCCATCGGGTGTACTCCTTACAAGCTTGTGTATGGAAAGGCATGCCATCTTCCGATCGAGCTTGAGCACAAAGCCTACTGGGCCTTAAAGCAAGCAAACTTCGATCCTATAATTACGGGTGATCACCGGAAAGTTCAACTCAATGAACTTAATGAACTTCGTGATCATGCCTATGAGAACTCTTTGATCTATAAGGCCAAAACAAAGAGGCTCCATGACTCCAAGATCAAAGATCAAAAACGTGTTTTCAAAAATCGGTGAACGAAGTCCTCCTCTTTAATTCCGATTAAAGATTTTCTCGGGCAAACAAAAAATACGTTGGAATGGCCCTTTCAACATCACTAAAGTATCTCCGTTACGGCACTGTGAGCTTCTCAAGCCAACGGGCCGAATTTCAAAATAGTGACATGGTCATCGCGTCCAGCAGTTACTTTGGAGGGAAACGTACCATATTGGTAGTTCAGGTCTCCAAACTTTCCCCAAGGGATCAATAAATCCTTTGTGATGGGTCACGCATCGCGACCCATAAACAAGCGCTTCCGTGGGAGGCACCCCATTGTTATCATAGTTTATCGTCCATCTAGAAGTAATAGTATGTAGTGTAAATAAGTGTTTTGAGTTGTTATAGCTTGTCTTTTCCATTACCCGTGTTTCCATGTTGTTGTATTTGTTTATTGTCCAGGTTGCCCGCGGATTGTGATGACTCTCAGTTTTGTCATTCATCAGGTTTCACATCCTTCAGCTTCATTTGGGAATCGATAATCCTTAATCTTATCGACAACGTTTTATTTTTGGGCATACCTCATAAACGGCCTTCGGATTAATGTAGTACCCTTCAAAACAACGAGGACGTGTTTTAGTTCTAGTATGGGGTTTGAGTTATCTTCGATATATATTTGCCTTCTCAATGTTACCTTATAAACCCGTTTTTATCCCCCCCCAACCCCCCCCACCATCCACAATCCCACAATAAACCCCCCACAACACCACATATATTATATACTCCTAATAATCAAATACAAAATTTAACTCACAAATACACTAAATATCCACTCACTTTCCCATATTCCCACTAACTAACAAACTTCCCCCCTCATACCCTCCAAACATCAAATCTGTAAAACCACATATTTCCTCCCTCTACCATACTCTAACCACACCTAACCATATCACCTCCCACTCACCTCAATACAAAACAATACACCTCTCCCAATATTAAAAACCCATCCCCTTTACTTATCCAAACACCACCCCCACACAAATTCATACACCACAAATACAAACATCTCAACTACACACCTATAATCCGTCCCGTGACCTCTGTCCAACACAAGCTAACATCGATGCACACAATTATAAGTGCACCCCTCCTCCCCCACTCCATTAGAATAATTTATCTGATTGACTAAGATTCCCTACTACTTCAATCTTAAGCTGCCTCGCACTATGTATGACCTGCAAAACATTCCATCCTCTGGAGTCGACCAGAAGATCACCAACAGATCCCCCAGACCAGATGTAGTGACATCAGAGTGAACTACCTAAATGTCCCAAATCACCCCTACCAATCTGACGTCACACATCTGTCTACAGCATCCTGTAATGCTCAGACCTAGTTACTGCGCTGTGCATACATACCCCAAACAGTCAACGCCCCACCACAAAGAATTAGAGTTTGTATTTCATAATACACAATGCGTGTAGATATCAATTTCCGTGGACAAGCTTGCCTTAGATGTGTATCTGATTAGATGTCCAAACTAAGCAAGCTGTGACGAAATCCGAATCAGCACAGATCCTCGTATGTGGTACTCAGAGAGTAACGTTGTCATGAACGTCATACCCACAGTCTCCTCTCACACTCCAGCACTCTAGATCTCGTACACCACGCGTTTAATATCAGTCATCCCTTCTTTTGTGACCACAAACATCATTCAATAGCTACATAACATGATTTAGCGTGAACCTGGACCTACTCCAGTACATACGCTATTCGCATTGCTTGAATTATAGATTCATTCAATATACTGCATTAGTATATGACCATCACTCGAGTACAATAACGAGTGATCGAAGCACCCAGACACTCTTCGGTAGAGATGTGCTTGAATGCTACTAGTAATAAGATTTACTTGCATAGCGCATCACTAATAACAAAACATATACCTAAACAGATAAACCCAGATGTTCTCACTACGTAGTTGACTTCATCTGCCCCATTTTCCTGATCAGGTAGAGATGGGAATTATCCCCCTCAGAATACACCTGCTGAAGACACAACGATAGAGTGCGAGCGGCCACCTCTCTCGTGTATTTAAAGGTTGTGGCACTCGTTCTCTGAGAACCAGAAAGATCTAGATTGCCAACGTGGAAGCATCTAAGTCTTACACTGCTCCTTACAACTCCGCTGAGAAAAATCTCGTCGTATCAGTCTCTCGAGACTCGAGAGTAGATTGTGTTGACCCCAGCATCGTGAGAATAATGTCGTGCAGGTAAGTGGGCTGTATAGATATTCCCTCTGATAAAGACTAATGTCTTTCTCATACTTGTATCACACCTCAGTGACCTGATCCTAATCATGTCTCTAATTGCTGTATGCCTCTGTGAGGCACGAGAATTGTCTCTTCTCGACTATGTTGTAATGCCATTTTTGCATGGTCATACGCGCTGATTGTCGGCCTGTTGTCATTGGACTAGTGTGTTTTGTAGTTGCAGTCTTTTATATCATAAATCTATATACGCCGTGAAGAAGCTCAAGCTAGTTGTGTGACATAAGCAGTAATCACTAAAATCTATTTTAATTTCTAGAAAATACAACTTTAATAAAAAAATAAAGAAAAATGGTTTTTATAAACTATAAAGGTGCAGAAAGTTATAAAAAATAAAAGCCCTAATTTCTACTTTTTATTTTTCAACTAATTGGATTTATTAAAAATTTAACCTAATTACTAATAATACTTTTAATAATAAAAAGGAAATTAAAAGAAAATAGGAAAGACAGGGTAGAAAGTGATAAAAAGAAAAGTAGAGGGTAGGCGGGCGAAATACTAGAAATTTACACTTTAATGTAAACGGGTAACCTTGAACTTTCAAAGAATTACAAAACAAACCCTACGCTATTTGCTTATTTTGGCTTATTAAATTTTGAGAATTAGCAAAAACTTAAAACTACAAAGTTGCTTATTAGCTTAATCTAAACAACTTTAACAAAAGCTCTTTGGACTTTTACCCAAAGAATAAGCTAGAAAATTAGAAACTAAAATCTGTCCACAGAAAGTGCTAGTTTACTTCTACTTTTGAATTTTTGCTTATTGAGAGCTTAAAACTTGATGAAAATGAAAACTAAAAGTTGCTTGATGAAGCTTAAGATGTGCTTAAAGGAGATTTAAACTAAAATTAACCTATACTTAACAAGTTTAGAAAGAAAATAAAGCTGAAAATTGCAAAGTTTAATGAAACAGTTTTTAAAGCTTTTTTAAACTAAGCTTAACAGCTTATTTTTGAACCTTTGGTGCTGAGAACTTGGAAATAAGCTAACCTACTTTACTAAAATCAACCTAGCTAAAAAGATTTGCAAAGTTTTCATAGAAAATAGAAAAATATCAAAGAGTAAATTGAAGATTTTATGCTGTTATACTGTGTTATGCTGGTGTAAATGGTTTTGCTGATGCAAAGTGCAAGGAACAGAAATGTAAGCTAAGATTTTTGAATTTTACTTTGCTAAACTCACTAAGTGAACACACATCTACTTAAAACTCTAAGTTGCTTGTAAAAATACTAAAATTCTAAGACTATAAAGACTGAAATAATGCCCTGGTGCTGGCAAGGTTTTTTTATCTCTCAAACTCTTAAATTCTAAAGCCTAACTTATAAAAGCTGTTTAAAACTTGCTAAAACACCCTAACTCAACTTGTTGACAAATTTTGACAAAGTTTCTTTGACTTTTTGAGTCAAATACAGCCTTAACCAAACACTCCCTTAGGTAAAGCTGTCAAAGCTACTTTGCACCTAAAGCCTATTTAAAAACTAAATCAACCTAAACTTTATATCTACTTATTCTAATCTTATCATACTTGAACTGTTTAAGCTATAAAACTAATAGCTTATGTTTGAATTTAAGCTAGTTACTCTTTGAGCATATTACTACTACTATTGACAGAAAAAGTGACAGTAATACTTAACTAGTTTTAAAACTACAATAGACTGAAAACAATACAAGTATAAGCTAAGTAAACCTAATGAACAGGATTTAAATGAGGACTTAAAGGAAATAAGCAAGTTGAAATAAGCTATTACTTGACTTAAATGAAATGTAGTAAGATAAAACCTGAAATAGAGTTGTCTCAGCCCTTAGCCACTCTAGTTGAATGAGTGGCTTTAAAAAGCTTGAACTAAAATTGAGCTTATGAGGATCAATAAGCTCACACTAGCTTATTTAGAGCTTATTGATCAAAAACGATTTATACTTAAAAACAAATGATGAAATAACATGTAAACTTAGTTGAATTACATTAAAAACGCTTGAAAGAAATACTGAATTTAAATTACACTAAAAAAACATAGAAAAGTGGTGTATTTAAGTGCTTAAAATGAAAGCTTAATTTGCTTAAAAACGGAAAAATTACAAAGTAAATGTTTAAAAACAGAAAATTAACTGATTAAGATAACATGTACTTGGTTTCATTACATAAAACCACTGAAAGAAAATACAGAATTTGAATTACACTAAAAACAACATTAAAAAGTGGTGTGTTGATTTCACCCCCCCCCCCCCCCCCCCCCCCCCCCCTCCCCGGCTTGGTCTTCTTCTTTTATAGGGACAGAGAGCAACTTTGGTCTTGCTTGTTTGTGTTATGCTGTGTTAGAAGGAAGGTTCCGCAAGGCAATCCTAGCCCTTTGTTTTGTCTTGTCTTTCATCTCACCATTAAAAGGGAGCTTCGGATGAGTGATTTGACAGGGAAAGGGTTAAAAGGGTTGTGGGTTTTGTGTGTGAAAGGTAGGGTGAGCTTAGAGACATACTAGTGTAAGTAGGATAGGAAGCTGAACAACCATGGAAATGGCTGGTAATTGGTTTTGGCGCCAAAAGTGGGTGGCAGTACAACCGTTGTGATGCAGTGATTATAATTTAAACCAAAGATTGAGAAGTGAGCATAAAGCATGCCCTCCATCTTTTCTTCATCTTGTCAATTTTCTTTTTTAATCCCTTTTTACAGTTATAAAACATGATTTGGACAAATGGCAGCTTCAGTCCCTGCCGTTTTTTATAACAAAAAGACATAAAGAGACTTTAAGGAAATTTTCAATTTTAGGTCCCTGCTGTTTATTAACTAAAGAAATAAAGAAAGTTAGGGAGAATTGCAAAATCAGTCCTTGTGTTTTATTTTTCTATTTTTCTTTTTAAAACAACTTTAAAAATTGGCAATTTTGGCCCTTTTCTTTATTTTTATCATTTTTAATTATAAAACAAGGTTTACTAAAATTTACATTTTGGGTCCTTGTGTTTTATAAAAAGGGTTTTTGGGCTTTTGTTGGGCTTGGGTTTGTATTGGGCCCATTGGGTTTGGGTTTGGGCCCAATAAGGTGTGTGGGCTTGTATTGGGCCCATTGAGTGTGTCTGGGCCCAATAAGGTACAGGTTTGTTTATTGGGCTTTTTCAAGCCCAATAAGGTTATGGAGTGGGTTTTGTGTGTACAATGGCTGAGATTGGCTGTAACTGGGCTAGGATTGGGCCTTCAAAGTCTTCACAGTCTTTGTCAATTGCACACAAATGGGCTGTTGTAATTGATTGAGGGCCCATTTGGTCTTCACAGTCTTCATAGATATACTATTGGGCTTTCCCGGCCCATCAGATGGGTAAAGATTGCATTCAATAGTATTCTTCAGTTCCGGCTCCGGTTTGACTGCTGATTCTTCAGTATTGACTCTGACTTTGGCATTTTTGGACTTTGGCCTTGATTTTGCACAGTCTTTTCCATTCCATGCTCAGTTTTGTCATTTTGGCTTGGTTTTCTGTCTTTTTGTTGATATCCACTTCCTGCACAATACAAATGCAAAACAAACATATATTTGGCAGTTTTTGTCTGTTTTTGGTCATTTAAGCTCGTTTTTAGAGGTAAAAGATATGTGTAATTAAGCACTTATCAAATCCCCCAAACTAAGGTATTGTGTGTCCTCACACAATGTTATGAAGTAAACACGTAAGCCCCGTTTTCACCATTTTCAAGTTACACTAAATACAACAAATAAATTTTTTGGGATTTTTCTCTATTTTTAACGAAGTTTAGCTTTCATTACTTGGATTAACAGCTGGATCATACAATGAGAAGCGTCCGAATAGTGATCTATAACGGATGTCCTGACGGATAATTTCATCGACCTGACCCTCGATTTTTCGCAAAGTTCCAAGCAAAGCAATTTAAACAAGATCATTGTCGATATAAGTCTTATATGATAAAGCCCTCATACATACTTATGACTTGTTGAATTTTCAACTCCCAAACATGGATATTCGATTGAATGTGTTACTCATTTTAATGTTAACCATAGACAAACTTATTTTCATAGTCATAATTCAAAAATGAATTCACGACTTCAAAGCAACCACTTATTAAGACTTGTAACTTGATTTCGTGATTTAAACGTTAGAACTTTTGCAACATTTTTTAATATCATAATCATAAGTCTTTAAAGCTAGGAATGCGTTGCTTAGTTTGAACCCCTACCTCGTGGTTAACTGAGCAGGATATCCCACCAACGACCGAATGTTCTTAGTTTTGAGAAAACCCACCCCGTTGCTAGCTTAGGTGGGAATCACCTCAACACCTTATTCCTAATAATGGCTAAGGATTGGTGTCTTAGTTTAACCCTCACCGTAGACTTATCTTCCAAGTGAGATAACAAGACACCACCAAATCCCAGAAGCAAAGACGTCTTAGTTTGAACCCCCACCTCCGTTGCTAGCGGGAGTAGGATATCACATACAAGTACGGATAACTAACATCTTTACTTGTCCATAATACAACTGCATGCTTCATTGGCAAATTTCACATTCATGCAATTTTTTGCCATTCACATCTTCATACATGCTTCATTGCATTTACTTTTACATCACTAGGACACTACAAAATCTCGCTTTGAAAACTCAAGTTTACAAATTGAAGCTTTATCGAAAACATTCGATTGACTTAGATTGAATTAAAATTGAGTACAGATAATGATTAGGTGCCATTAGAATTCACGGGAGAGAAAACACAAGTTACTCGTATAAGTTTTAAGGAAGAATCCTTGCTTAGCACAAAAACTTTAATTAACGTCTATCCTGTTCTCGTTCTTCTCATTTTAAAATTCTAAAAAAGCATAGAATTCGTGAAAGCTTGCCTAAAGGACTACAAGGGCTCAACAACACGCCCCGATCAAGTCAAAAATTATTCTTATTCAAACCCGAAAGAGAAAAACCAAACAGTGACAAAACACTTATAATATTTTTGAAAAATTTTCAATGTTTTCATTTTTTTGGTATTTTGGTGGTAAAAACGGGTTTACGTGGTAACAATGCTGCAGGAAACAATCAAATCGAAGATACCCCCCCAAACTAGAACTAAACATCGTCCTCGATGTTTTGAAGGGTACTACATTAATCCTAAGGCCATTTATGAGGTATGCCAAAAGATAAAACGTTAGTCGATTAGGATATCGGATTCCCAATTGAAGCTGAAGATGTGAAACTCTTGATGAATGACAAAACTGAGAGTCTTCACAATCCGGGCAATCCTGGACAGTAAACAACAATAACAACATGGAAACACGGGTAATGGAAAAGATAAGCTATTTTACACAACAACACAAAACACTTATTTAACACTACATACTACTACTACTACGATAAACTATGATAAGCATGGGGTGCCTCCCACGAAGCGCTTGTTTAGGGTCGCGATGCTTGACCCATCACAAGGATTTATGGATCCTTGAGGAAACAAGTGGAAATTAAAATTATCATCGGACTTTCATTCAAGTGACTACGATAAGTATTGAATTTCATGAAAGTTCCACTTCCTTGAGATACATCCGGCTTAGAAGAATGATACTTTTGAAATGCCGGGATCAAATATGGTGTCTTCATCCCCACAGGAGAGAAGATAAGGTGGAATAACGGGAATGAAAAGAAATGGGAGAAAGATCCATACAACATAAGCGAAATGGATCACTAGAAGGTATGAAAATACTAACTCAAGGGTGGGCAAAAACATTAAGCATCATAACTCTTGGTTCCTTTCTTGGAAAATATTTCCCACCACATCCATTGAAAGATTGGCCCAGATCGGCTCTTCTAAAGCAAGAAACGATCATACTCCGGTGGAGGATATGATTTTGAGCGAGTTCATAACGCGAACCTCCTCATGACAAAAATCAATCTATCGGCAGGATGAAACTGATCATGAATATCGAAAGATCAAAGATAAAACGAATCATAATTGAGAAAAATCAACATGAAGTGGTACTCGCCACTACTCTATCCTCTTAAAATGATCGTATCAATGTAGAAACATTATAATCTGGAAGAGATAACTCAGAAGGAGTAGTGGGACTGGCCACTAACTAGGCCCCTTTCCAATTAAAGCAGAAAGTTTCCCGATTCGGGCAAAGAATTATCAAAGGTGTTTAGTCTCCTCCAAAAAAGGTTTGAGGAAATGTGAGTGGTAGACTTGGTCACAACAACAGGAAGATGGAATCGGATTAACTTTTAATGCTTCGATTTTAGCAACAAGACGATTGACATTGCAAAACAATTTTCAACGAAGGGTATCTTCTTTTATTAAAAGAATGTCATCCACATCCTTCAACTCAGGAATAACAATCTCTATCACCTACGGCTAACTTGGCTCAGAATATGAGAGTGATGCCTCACATACTCGACATCGTCGTATACTAGAGAAGGAATCTTCATCAGTCGAAGATAGAATCAACGTTAGAAATCAGTAGAAATCTCAGATTGATCTTTTGAAAAGTCGAAGAGGCGGAGAATGTCATGAAAGCCATCACACAAATTGGAACACCTTTGACTCACTTGGGATTGAACAAGGATTTCAACACTAGACTTATTAATTCGTACCGATTACCGTTGCCAGAAATTGTGTTAAGATTCTCCTACCTCCCATAATTAGAGAGTTTATACCGGGCTCCTCGGTTGATAAAATGGGTGAGATTGCAATGGTAAAATCCTCCGTCATCATCATACATCACATAGACGAGAGGCGATTCCAAGCCGAGTTCTTGATGTACTCAAGATAAGCCTCGTCACTTATGATTTTCAAATCTTGAACAAGTTTGCTAAGCATTCTTGCACTAACAAAATAAAAAGTCAAAAATTATCCTCGTGTGTTGACGTGCTTAACTTCAATAAAGTTTGTCCCGGACAGAAAGCAAGCATGCAATAGGACCATTAGGGCTGTTTTCCCAAAAAAATAACGATTAAACTTTTTGAGAAGCTTCATCGATTTTCATTAGTTCCCCCCCCCCCCCCCCCCCCCCCTCTTTGCTTGCAAAGCTTCCATGCTCCTTGGTTAGAGGTTGATGATTAGACGGAAAATACGTGGTTTGAAAGTTGGTCAAAACCGAAAGAATTAGAATCATAGCACGGATTTTGCCTCATGATAATAGTCCTTCATTCATACGGTTTGACACTGCCAAGTTTCTCATGAGGACCTCCAACAATAGTCCAACAAAGATATTGTTGTTGAAAACTTTGAGAATTTTGTGAGAAATTAAAGTCTGATTGTAACAAACACTGATTCCTATTGGATAAAACTAACATGGGTGAACACTCGTCAACCATAATACGCATTGTTTTCCAAAATTCTTCATAAGAAGCGTCGGGGGTTGTTGGAGAAAGGTTTGAATAATCAGAGTGTTTTTAGAAATGAGTAATGTAGTTTAAAACAATTTGGTGTTTTTCACTCCGATCTTACAATAAAAACAAACTCCGTCATATTCATTTAACCACATTTTGGCATTGACCAAAAAATTTGGTATTTGCACACTTTTCCGAGCTTGAGGGATCTATAAATGTTTGTTTGGTTGGCTCCGGATTAGAGATAAAACAAGTTTTCGGTGGAGCACAATTATATCCAAACATAAGCACCTTTCCCACAAGACTTACAAGTGCATCGTTGACAAAGAATGCCATCTAACGAATCACCACACTCAGCAAAACAACACTTTTGGTCGATAGTGATATTTTGTGAGAAATCGGACACTGGGGTCTTGTTTTGACAAACGAATGCTCTCGAGGAGCATTAACAGAACGTTGAATTGTCATTGGATGACTTGGAAGTATTTTTGAAAACTTCTGAAAAGCTTATCTCCAATATCTTTTCGTGTCAGTCACATTATATACAATTAAGACGCATGCAACAGTCTCCACAACGAACAAATTCGTTCAAATCTTAATGTGTAGATTTGAGACGATTCCGGGCATTGGGAACAAGAATCTGTTTTTTGAGTTTCACTTTTGAACAACCAAACTGAAGTTGCAAATTTCACACAAGCCGAACATGCAGTACATTCGCTTTAAGCGGACAATCGAATGATGTCATAAGAATTAAATAGATAGAGGGATAAGGAAAGAATTAACTGATACGAAGAAAAAGAAGATTATTTTTGGTTTTTTCGAATTTATTAACAACATATTTCACAATTGGACAAAATCAGATAGACAACTTAAACCTGATAATCAATCTTACTTCACGGTAGCTCTCAGAATGAAAAACGCACAGGTGAGCGGAGGAGTAGGAATAGCGCGAAGCTTATTTCTCCTTTCGGGTCGTAGTTCCTAGGAACAACCCTCCTTAAACCCACTTTATAGTTTGTTAATCAGAATGAGGTGAGCCGTATATCGTAAGTGACACAGAAGGCAAGTTTTAAATCTTTTGTTTCTGAGTTGTGAACTCAAGTAGGTTCACCGGAACTTATTATGATAATACCTCAGTTGAGAATATTATATTTTGGTATTTTACCAATTAGTGAATTTTAATTTTTATGGACAATTTTTTTATTTTATTTTATTTTTTTTTTTTTGATTTTTTGGATGATATGTACTAATAAAAAGAAAGAAAAATATTTTTGGGTTTTTTAATATGGTATATTAACAATAAGACAAGTTCAGATCAAAGTCGGATAGAAATCGTAGCAAATGCCTCCCCGGCAGCGGCGCCAAAAATTGGTTCGCTGAATAGTACGTATATAAAATACTACTAGGCAAATCAATGATAAAAAGATTCCGGAAGAGATATTCCCGGGTCGTATGTCCCAACGAGGCTGCAATTGAAATTTATCCTGGTTTGAAGAGAAATTGACTGATGGAGAATATATGATATGAACACTGATATAATTACAACTAAAATTAATTAAATAAAATCTAATTTACTCTACGTTGAAACAAATTATAGTTATACAGGAAATTCCAAAAAATTAAAATATATATCTAAAAATACGGGGACAAAATCAATTTATCGGAACCCTAAATACTAAAAATTTAAGAAAAAAATGCCTAAATAAAATTAAAAATCAAATTAAATCTAATTAACTTAACTTGAAAAATAAAGAACTAGAAACAAAAACGTAGGTCGTTTTGAATGCTAAACGAAAAGAAACGGTAAAAACGCACGCTGGGTAAAAACGGGTCTAAAACTGAAATTTAAGAAAAATAAAGCCTATACTAAATTTTATATTTTTCCTAGACACTAAATGACAAAAGAAAATTTTACAAAAAAGAAAAATATTTTTTTATTAATTTTTTGGATTTTTATAAATTTGTATCTAAAATTAGCTTAATAAACAAAAATAAACTTTTTCTAAAATTAACACTAAAATTTTTTCTTGTTATTTTTTTAAAAAATACTAGATTTAAAATGAAAATTAATGCAAAAAGAATTTTAATTTTTCAACTATTTTTCTATTTTTTATGATTTTTCTAAGAAAAAGAAATTGGCTAAATTCTATTTTAATTTCTAGAAAATACAACTTTAATAAAAAAAATAAAGAAAAATGGTTTTTATAAACTATAAAGGTGCAGAAAGTTATAAAAAATAAAAGCCCTAATTTCTACTTTTTATTTTTCAACTAATTTGATTTATTAAAATCAACCTAATTCCTATAACTTTAATAATAAAAAAGGAAATTAAAAGAAAATAGGAAAGACAGGGTAGAAAGTGATAAAAAGAAAAGTAGAGGGTAGGCGGGCGAAATACTAGAAATTTACACTTTAATGTAAACGGGTAACCTTGAACTTTCAAAGAATTACAAAACAAACCCTACGCTATTTGCTTATTTTGGCTTATTAAATTTTGAGAATTAGCAAAAACTTAAAACTACAAAGTTGCTTATTAGCTTAATCTAAACAACTTTAACAAAAGCTCTTTGGACTTTTACCCAAAGAATAAGCTAGAAAATTAGAAACTAAAATCTGTCCACAGAAAGTGCTAGTTTACTTCTACTTTTGAATTTTTGCTTATTGAGAGCTTAAAACTTGATGAAAATGAAAACTAAAAGTGCATGATGAAGCTAAAAGTGCTTAAAGGAGATTTTAAACAAAATTAAACCTATAACTTAACAAGTTAGAAAGGAAAAAAAAGCTGAAAATTGCAAATTTAATGAAACAGTTTTAAAAGCTTTTTTAACTTAAGCTTAACAGCTTATTTTTGAACTTAGAGCCCTGAGAACTTGGAAATAAGCTAACCACCTTAACTAAAACAACCTAGCTAAAAAGATTTGCAAAGTTTCATAGAAAAATAGAAAAATATCAAAGAAAGTAAAAGTAGATTACTTTGCTGTTAAACTGTGCTTGCTGGTGCAAATCTTGATGATAAGAGGATTGGTTTGGCTGATGCAGTGTGTAACAATGCTCAAAGATAACTAAACTCTAAGCCTATCTCCTTCACCTAATGAATCTAAAACAGAACAAACACAACTTTAAACTCTAAATGGCTTTTTAATTCTTAAAATCCTAAAACCGTACAGTGTTCAAATGTGCCCTGGTGCTAGACTATTAAATCAAGTGCCAAATTCTTATAATATGCAAACTAATGAATTAAACCTATTTGAATCCTTAAAATATGACTTAATGCAGCTAAAGCAAAGCAAATGACTCACTAACTTTGACTTTAAGAGTCAAATTCACCTTATACCAAACACACCTTTAGGAAACTAACAGATTCTAAATGAGCTTTAAATTCTAGTTATAAGCTGAAATTTCTAAAACAAAATATCTAAACCTACTAATTTTGAATTGCTTAATAAGATTCTAAGCTAAAAATGATGGCTTATTAATAAGAAAAATAGACTTTCTCAGCTAGCCTAATACTATACTACTGAAATTTAAGCAAAATAAAATAAAAGAGATTAGAACCTGAAATGATGAATCTTCACACTAAGCTTTCCAAGAGTAGAAGCTTAGTGTTCTTATATGGCTACCATAGCCACTAAACCATCATAATCTGAATTTAGGGTCTTAATACTCCTTGATCTTTCCAAATTGAGCTCAACTCTTCTCAAATTCCATGATTTGAGTGTAAATGAGTAAGAATTGTAAATGAATTGCTTAAGACAGAAATTTAGCTAAATTTTAGCTTATTAGAAGTAATAAGCTCTTATGAGCTTATTTAAAGCTTATATGAATTAATTCAACAATCAAACTGAAAAATGAAAGAGTATAAAGTGTAAAGGGACTTAATTACTGATTTAAAGTAGTACAAGTGAAAAGAAATGATATACAAGAGCTTTAAGCTTAAGTGCTTAAAAATGAAAGCTTAATTTGCTTAAAAATGGAAAATTACAAAGTAAAAATGTTTAAAACAGAAAATTAAAACTGATAAATAACATGTTAACATGGTTGAATACATTAAAACACTGAAAGAAATACTGAATTTGAATACACTAAAAAACAACATTAAAAAGTGGTGTGTTGAGGTCTCGGCTTGGTCTTCTTCTTTTTATAGGACAGAGACAACTTTGGTCTTCTTGTTTGTGTTTGCTGTGTGTGTAGGAAGGTTCCCAAGGCAATCCTAGCCCTTTGTTTTGTCTTGTCTTCATCTCACCATTAAAAGGGTGCTTCGGGTTGAGTGATTTGACAGGGAAAGGGGTTATAAGGGTTGTGGGTTGTGGGGAAAGGTATGGGTGAGCTGTAGAGATGTACTAGGGTAGTGGTTTGGAGCTGAAACCATGGGAAATGGCTGGAAATGGTTTTGGCGCCAAGTGGGGGGGAGTACACAGTTGGTTGCAGTGTTTAAACGAAAAGATTGGAGATGGTGCAAAAGCAGCCCTCCATCTTTCTTCTTCTTGTCATTCTTTTTTAAGCCCTTTTTTAGTTATAAACATGTTTGGAAAATGGCAGCTTAAGTCCCTCCGTTTTTTATAACAAAAGACATAAAGAGACTTTAGGAAATTTCATTTTTGGTCCCTGCTGTTTATTAACTAAAGAAATAAAGAAAGTTAGGGAGAATTGCAAAATCAGTCCTTGTGTTTTATTTTTCTATTTTTTCTTTTTAAAACAACTTTAAAAATTGGCAATTTTGGCCCTTTTCTTTATTTTTATCATTTTTAATTATAAAACAAGGTTTACTAAAATTTACATTTTGGGTCCTTGTGTTTTATAAAAAGGGTTTTTTTTTTACACAGTCTTTTCCATTCCATGCTCAGTTTTGTCATTTGGCTTTGGTTTTTCTGTCTTTTTGTTGATATCCACTTCTGCCCATTACAAATGCAAAACAAACATATATTGGCAGTTTTTGTCTTTTGGTTTTGGTCATTTAAGCTATTTTAGAGGATAAAAGATATGTGTAATTAAGCACTTATCACAAAACGTTATCGAACTTAGAAAAAGAGCATACGAAATTGGTATACCTTAGGAAAGAGGAGGATAAGCAAAGAGGAATGGAGTACGCGATGAGTAAATTATTAGGGTTTTATAAATAATGTCTAGAGCTTGGGCCTGAATATTTGACTAGAGTTGCAGATGAAGGAGGAGTCATGTCAGGACGTGTGACTCCGAGTCTAGCTACAAGACTCGTTAAATAAAGAAAAGCACTTTTTGGGAGGCAACCCAATATTTAACTTCTCGCACTTAGGAATGTCTTGTGTTTTAACTCTTTATTTTTTATTCTTATACGTTTGAATCATTTGTGATCATGCTTTGTTTTGTTTTTAACTTCGTCTTAGTTGCAATTAAAGGTATTTTGCATCAAATATGTGACAATCCGTCAATTTCAGGTCGTTATTTTATTCTCGAGTATTAATTATAAATTTCAATTTTATGATGAGATATGAACTCACGACTAACCGGGAGAATTAGGGCTTACATTTGTAATTTACATGACGTTTACAAAGAACCAGCGAATTATACGTTAAGCATCGACGCTTATATTTTCAAATTGCCATAGAAATAATTTTATTACATTCGTTTTTATTTTTCGTGTCTCGTACTATTTTTACTTTTTACGAAAAACGACTACAAATCGTACCTTTTTAAATATCGGACTTTGATAATACTCGTATTTACAAAATGTTGGACAAGTTTTCAAACTCATCCCACTAATATCACACCCCATAGGGGCGGAAAAACCAAAGAGACAAGTGTCCCCTTGGTGTTGATTCATGCAACACTTGCCAACACTTAGCAATAACACTTTAAACCTATATAAACTTACTTTGACCAAACTAACACACACAAAACTCATTTTATAACTCAAAATCTGAATTTTTCTCTCCCTCTCATCGATATTGACGCCACACACATACACCAAAAACACCAATCCATAAAAATTTTGAAGATCAAATAATAAGCACACTAGTAAAGATGATATCCAAGTATAATCTTGGTTTTGGTTGGTTGATTTTAAAGGAGTATCAAAGATGTTATACACAAGTTGGGGGCTCTGAGATTAATCAGGGTTATTATTAAAGTTTTATTGGTAAGAAATGGTGATCAAAAATTATTTTGGGTAAAGATCAAGTTGAAGATTGAAGCTTTGTTAATGTTTTGATCATTTGATCATTTTCTTTATATTTCTTGTTGTAAAATCTCATGAGTTTTGTTTATGTTCTCTTTTGATTTTCAAATGTATATGTACATGTATGATATTTGATGATCAAGTAATAAAAATGGCCATGCATGTATAGATCTAGGTTAATTATAGCTAAAATAGCCATTAAAACAAGTGAAATAATCATAGAATTTAGGGGCTGTAATGAACAATAGGTTTTATAAATTTCTACAGGTTTAAGGTTGGATTAGAGTACATTAGGTTGTAGATAATCCTTTTGTGGACACTTGGCAAATTGGATGATTTCTTGAAAGTAAATATTGAGTGAGATATGATCAAAACACCAAAACTATTGGATTCTGACCTTGCTATACAGATGGTATAAAGAATCACATTCTGACCTTACGGACTATGAGACCTAAATAAAATCAAGTAGATTCTAAATCAATTGGATAGTCAACCAACTCTTTATGGTTTGTAAATGGCATCAAAAATGGTGAAAGTGAAATTTCAGTCCAAAAAGCTAATGTGACCTTTATGTATAAAAGTAACCATATGTATAAATATAACTAAAAGATGTACTAAAATGAGTTTAAATCTGTAAAGTGGACTTAAAAATAAAGCCAAGCATATAGATATATCAATTATACCATTTACGGTTTATAAATTATGACTATTTTCGTAAACATAAAAGTATACAAAATTTACTACTACCCGAACACTATACTATGTAAAGCGATTTTTGTAACTAAAACCCGAGGTGGTAGGACCCACTTCTTGGAAGTTTTAAAATGCTAACATACTGATAATAAAAGTATCCCGACCTCGAGAACCCGAAAAATTATAACAAGAGTCATATATAAGCTTAAATGAGCCATAAGGCCTTATTGGGCCACTAGGCCCAATGTAACAAATTAGACTCTATGGACTTAGCTTTAGGCCCAATCCACTTGGACCTAACTAATGGGCTAGGACCTAGTCTTTGAGTAATAATATCAATATAATAACTTAATGGGCTTGCTTAATGGGCCTATTAGGCTTTTTGAGCTAATTTAGACAATACTAGTAAAATGGCTAATAAAAACAAGTTAAAAACCTAGAAAACTCTAAGTGTAAAATAAATATGTTGCAAGAGCATGATCATCATATAAACTACATGTATACATATACTTAATTAAGTTATGAGTTTTTGTTAATTTTTATCGACTAGAAACCTAAGACCCGTTACAATTTGTATAGGTCTTGGTTGATTGACGCGCCTACTTCCGAAGTTTTTATTCATCGATATTCTCATCCGACATCACTAAGTGAGTTCATAGCCTCGCATTTTTACACTTTAATTGTTTTATAAACCCGCGAGGGAGATAACATGCTTGTTTTTAAAATAGAACACAAGGGAGATTGTATGCTAGTTGCCTCGATTATTATTATAAGTTAGCTTAACTCGCTAGATAAAAGACCTGCGGAAATCATGAATTGTTAACTACCGGGAAATGGTAGACGCTTATACATGAAATAGTACTATTTGGAGGCTGCCACCTCCAATCCGTGACGACTGGCTATCGTCAAGTGTCGGGAATATGACACAACGGATGCGTTGTATAGAGAATAATATGCACTCATAGCGAGGGTGTATAGTAGGCATACCTTGTTGGGAACCCCAACATAATTAGATGGTAACGTTCAATGTCATGAGACTTATAAATAATCCCCCGATATAACTTTGTTTGGCCACATCGTTATATCCTGATGAATATTGAGAAATGATACTTGTGTTCGGAAATTTTATTGTTTATATATATAAACTCTATGGATTCACTCAACATTATTGTTGACGTTTTAGCATGTTTTATCTCAGGTCCTTGAAGGTAATTCGGCGATGGAGAATTTGGTTGTCGCTTATGGAAACCTAAATGTTTTGAAGGCCCATTAAATAAAAGTCATTCGAAGATGATTTGCAAAAATGTTGTATGAATTATGAAACAATTTGGGACCTATGATGTAAACTTTTATTTCGAATGAATGTATTTAAAAACGTCTCTTTTCGAGTCGTTTTCTATGCTTGAGTTGTTATATTATGACGTAGCACCCCAAATGACCCTTCCGCTGAGATATATGAAAATGGGGGTGTTACAGATTGGTATCAAGAGCTTAAGTTATAGAGAACAAAAGATTTTCAAAAAAAATGAACGAAAGGATTTTTGAAATCTTTTAACTATAACTGTGCAAGCGAAATCTCCGAATTACCAATGGACAAGAATGAGAAGGAATTATTTATCGATATATATATATATATATATATATATATATATATGGAAAAATATATATGTTATAATATGAAATTTTCATTTATTTGAATATAAATGTTAATTGTTCTCATTTGAACTTCGGCTGCTCCAAGCATATGACCGGAGATCGCTCTCGGCTCACCAATTTCATCAATAAATTTTTGGGAATAGTCAAATTCAGAAATGATCACGTGGCAAAGATATTAGGATATGGTGATTATCAGATTGGGAATGTTACAATCTCAAGGGTTTACTATGTAGAAGGACTTGGACATAATTTATTCTCCGTTGGGCAATTTTGTGATTCGAACCTTGAAGTTGCTTTTTGTCAACACACCTGCTTCATCCGAAATTTAGAAGGTGTTGATCTATTAACTAGATCTCAAGGAAACAATCTATATACTTTGTCTCTTAAAGATATGATGATGTCCTCTCTTATATGTCTCTTGTCAAAAGCCTTAAAGACTAAGTCCTGGCTATGGCACTAACGTCTGTCTCATCTAAACTTTGGTGCTATCAACCATTTAGCTAGACACGGTCTTGTTCGAGGTCTCCTTAAGCTTAAATTTGAAAACAACCATCTGTGTTTAGCTTGTGCAATGGGTAAAAGTAAGAAGAAACCCCACAAACCTAAATCTAAAGACACCAACCAAGAAAAACTCTATCTTTTGCACATGGATCTTTGTGGACCAATGCGTGTTGCAAGTGTTAATGGAAAGAAGTACATCCTCGTCATTGTTGATGATTACTCTCGATTTACATGGGTTAAGTGCTTAAGGTCAAAAGATGAAGCACTAGATTTCATAATCAAGTTTCTCAAGATGATCCAAATGCGGCTTAAAGTACCTGTCCGACGCATCAGAACAGATAATGGAACTGAATTTGTTAATCAAACTTTACGTGAATATTATAAGAAGGTTGACATCTCTCATGAAACATTTGTTGCTCGCTCTCCATAGAAAAATGGTGTTATTGAAAGACGTAATCGTACGCTAATTGAAGCTGCCCGCATAATGTTGATTTATTTAATAACTCCATTATTCTTATGGGCAGAAGCAATTGCTACCGCATGTTACACCCAAAATCGTTCCATCGTACGTCTTCGTCACGGTAAAACACCATATGAGCTTTTACATGACAAACTTCCTGACTTATCGTTTTTCCATGTATTTGGTGCCATCTCTTTATCCGACAAATGATAGTGAGAACTTGGGAAAGTTACAACCAAAAGCTGATATTGGTATCTTCATTGGCTATGCACCCACGAAGAAAGCATTTCGAATTTAAAACCGACGTACCAGACGAATCATTGAGACAATTCATGTAGATTTTGATGAGCTGACTGCTATGGCTTCTGAACAAAGCAGTTCAGGACCCGCACTTCATGAAATGACTCCTGCAACAATCAGCTCAGGACTCGTGCCAAACCCTCCTCCTTCAACACCGTTTGTACCACCGTTAAGAATAGATTGGGATATTTTATTTCAACTGATGTTTGATGAATTACTCACTCCTCCACCCAGTGTTGATTACCCAGCCCCTAAAGTCGTTGCTCCAATTCATGAAGTAGTAGCTCCAGTTCCCGCTGTATCAACCGGTTCACCTTCTTCAACAAATGTTGACCAAGATGCACCATCACCAAGTAACTCTCAAACAACACCCGAAACTCAACCTCCCGTCATTCCTAACGATGTTGAAGAAGACAATCATGATATTGAAGTTGCACATATGGGTAATGATCCGTACTTTGGTGATCTATACTTTGGTATTCCAATTCCAAAAGTTCCTTCTGATCAATCTTCATCAACAGATTCTATTCATACAATTGTACATCCAGATCACCAAATTTCTAAACACAATAGGAAATGGACTAAGGATCATCCACTTGAAAATATAATAGGTGAACTCAATAAACTAGTTTCCACAAGGCTGCAATTACATAAGCAAGCTCTTTTCTATTACTACGATTCTTTTCTCACTGCTGTTGAACCCAAGACATATAAAGATGCTTTGACTCAATCCTGCTAGATCGAAGCAATGCAAGAAGAGCTCAATAAGTTCGAACGCCTTGGAGTATGGGAGCTCGAACCCCGACCAGATAAAGTTATGGTTATTACTTTGAAGTGGATCTTGTTGGGATCTCAGATTTGATGATTATAAAACTACATATGCATAAATGAAGAAAGATAAAACAAAAGGAAACAAGATATGGTAAAGAAGGAAACAAGATCAAGATTAATGTTGATTGAGACGTTACAAAATCAACATTAATGTTGAAGATATAGATTAGTCAAACATTAATGTTAAGATTAATGTTAATTAATTAGTTTCCTAATTGTATTATGTTTTCTTTTGAAACA
>BQNB010041095.1:25448-46982 GCA_026074375.1 Tanacetum coccineum
CCTGATTCCAGCTGGCTCACAAGATCCATAGCCACATGCTCATACCCGACCGACAAACATAAAGTCATCATGAAAGCTCAAAGTACATGTTTCAAGGCTTCCGCTACTCTGATACCACACATCTTTCTCAAAGTGTCGAAGTGTTAAAGTTAAAGAATTTCAAGAAAGATGCAACATTAAAGCTTTTCAAGTTAACAAATCAAGTAAGGTATGAGCATGTCGGTCCAGAAGTCGCAAGTTCACAAGATGGCAGAGTTTCAAGATGGCAAAGAGATTATGCTTGGTTGATGATCTCAAGATGCTCAAGACCACAATGTCATATACAACTTCAAGGAACAAGCTCTGTCCAGAAATCAATGATCACTACAACATATTCACCAGAAAAAGTCAAGAGTACGAGCTAAAGACTAAAGACAAAGTATAGTATGCTAGGTTTAAAGTTTTGTAAAATGGAGTGACCTCCCTTTGGGGGAGATTGTTGGAAACACAAAAAGTGTCAGTCACTTCCAAGTTGTAATAGGTCTTAGCTCGTAGTTAGTATAATGATTAGATTAGTAATCTAGTCCGGCCCAGGGCCTATGGGAGGCCCAGTCTAGCCTATGGTCGGCCTCAATAGGTACTATATAAACCCTCTCCTAGCCTTGGAGAGGGGTTGGTTGTTCCATTTTTCCATATTTCATTCTATACAATTCATCCATTTTCCATCTAATCTATCTCTAACATCACAACCCACATCTCACTCTTGTTCTTGGTTTGATCATTAGATTACTAGTATTCTTCAGTATGCAGTACTCATATCCTAATTTGTACCCAATGCCTTCTGAAGTGACCTCCAGAAATTTGATGCGAACCTAGGGTCGCGATCAAAAATGATTGAGACAGTTATTCCATGCCTCGTGACTACCTCTTTCAGGTATATTCTTGCAATCTTTCCATGGGATCAGTTTTCCTCATTGGTACGAAGATTGCAGATTTAGTAAGTCGGTCAATAATCACCCAAATGGTGTCATAACCTTGTAACGACTTAGGAAGCTTCGTGACAAAATCCATCGTGATATTATCCTATTTCCATTGAGGTATCTCGGGTTGCACCAACAAACCAGCCTTGACCTTAGCACATGTCAAACATTTTCTAACATAGGTGGCGATGTTGGCCTTCATATTGGGCCACCAATATAGCTTCTTCATGTCCTGATACATCTTGTTAGAACCCGGATGGATAGAGTATTTTGACTTGTGGGACTCGTGCATAATCACAGTCCTCAAATCACCATAACATGGCAACCAACTCCTGCCATTTAAGCATAGAGTTCCATCCACGCGGGGTTCAAACTCTTCCTTTGGTATAGCCTTCCTGATCATACCTCCTACGTCTTCATTTTTTAGATTCTCTGGTTTCTGTGCCTCTATTTGAGCTTCCAGAATTTGTTTGGGGAAATTCAAACCAATAGTCATGACTAAGGCTCGAACCCATAATGGCTTATTATGTTCTTTACTGATTAAGGCATCGGCCACTACATTTGCTTTCCCTAGGTGGTAATGTATTTCACAATAGTAATCGCTGAGCAATTTTAACCAACGACATTGCCTCAAGTTTAGCTCTTTTTGATCAAGAATGTGTTGTAAACTCTTACGATCTGTGAATACCGTACACTTGGTTCCGTACAAATAGTGTCTTTAAGTTTTTAGAGAAAACACTACCGATCCAAGTTCCAAATCATGAGTCATATAATTTTTCTCATAAATTTTCAATTGGCGTGATGCATAAGCAATTACTTTCAGCAAACACCGGTTTTGTACAAATAAAATATGCAAAGTTAATAATTATCCTCCAAATAATTATCTAACACTTGCTTGACATAAACATTTAATTGTTTGATGCCCGTTTACGCGATTTAACTTAACGATTAAAATTAAAAGAAAACGCGTACGAGACTAAAAATAAATAGTGAAATAAATGACGTCGTAAAATGACTTGAAAACACGGGGTGTTATAAAGTGGTTACAATACGATTTGGGTAATCGTTGATCGTCTTACAAAGTCTGCACACTTTTTATCGATAAAGGAGACCGATACAATGGAGAAACTAACAAGAATTTACTTAAAAGAATTAGTCTCAAGGCATGGAGTGCTAGTCTTAATATTTTCAGACAAAGATAGCAGATTTACATCCCGCTTCTGGCAGTCACTCCAGAAATCTTTGGGTACTCGTTTGGACATGAGCACTGCATATCATCTACAGACTAGCGGCCAGAGTGAAAGAACCATTCAAACACTAGAAGATATGTTACGCGCTTTCATGATAGATTTTGGAAATGGTTGGGATAGGCATTTACCCTTAGTTGAGTTTTCGTACAACAAGAATTATCATACCAGCATTAAGGTTGCACCGTTCGAGGTACTTTACAATCGTAAGTGTCGATCACCCTTCTGCTAGACTGGGGTTGGAGATAGCCAACTCACTGGTCAAAATATTATTCATGAAACAAATAAGAAGATTATTCAGATAAAGAACAAGATTCAAGTTGCTCATGATCGCCAAAAGAGTTACCCTGATGTGAGGCGTAAACCTTTAGAATTTCAAGTCGGCAACAAAGTTATGTTGAAGGTTTTACCTTGAAAGGGGTGATATATTTCAAAAAACAGGGAAAGTTAAACCCGAGATACATTGGACCTTCCAAGGTTATAGCTAAACTTGGACCCGTTGCTTACAAACTCGAACTTCCTCAACAACTAAGCAAGGTTCACAGCACATTCCATGTGTCAAATCTGAATAAGTGTTTGTCTAATGAGACACTTGTTATCCCGTTGGAAAAAATTCAAAACGACGACAAATTTCATTTCATTGAGGAACCGGCGGAGATTATGGACCGAGAGGTCAAACGGTTGAAGCAAAGCCATATTCCAATCATCAAAGTTCGATGGAACTCTGGGAGAGGACCTGAATTCACCTGGGAGCATGGATACTAATTTCGAAGCAAATATCCTCACCTGTTTCCTAACACCTCGCCATCAGATACCACCAACTGAGTTTCAGGACGAAACTCTTTTAATGGGGAAAGACTGTGACAACCGGCATTTTTAGGTTAATATTTTATTATTAACTTGCATTATTTTTACTACGATTATTTACGTGCTTAGTTTGACTTAAAACCGAGAAGTTATCTTACGTACTATGAAAAACATCTTTGAGCGCACAACAACTTTAGACTAAGTTTAATCTACTCATAAAACGTATGTCATGATCATCATAAAAACATTACTGTGGGCATGTACGTTTACACAATGTTTTAAAACCCGGGTTGCCCGATCGGTTGAACTGTGAACTAGTCGGGTAACTGGAAGCGGAGTTTGGCCAGAAAACCCGGTTGAACCGCCGATTAAACTGGTTGAACCGTGACCCGGTGGCTCGGCTGGATCAATTTAAAAACTGGTTTTTAAAACATTGCGTTTACATATTTACTTCGTATAACCGTTAGGTTAAATCGCGTAAATCGAAAAAAAAGACTTTCAACGTAAACCAGCATTAGACTAAGTTTAGTTTACGACAAATATATGTCATGTGACTTTTACTAGCATGATTTATTAGCCAACACGTTTATTTTACAAGTTTTACATAAAACACTCTCATTTTATGATTTCGTCCATGCATGCATGCATTAAGCCTCCCCACCTTAAAAATACATACATATACATACATACTTATACAAAATATATCAAAATTTATCTATTGTCTCTTCCTCTTTAGTTTGCTACCCCCATACACCCAAATGTGGCATGTCCAACATCTTCATTCTTCTACAATGCCATTATAGTGCTAAACCATTTCTTATGTTATCATGTGATCTTCATTATACTCACAAAATGCTACCTACCCCTTTCTTGGGCCAATTTACATGACATGGGGGAAGGACCAAGATGCACATTTCCTCTTTAGTGCACACAAGACTCGTCAAAGCTTAAAACACTTCCAAACTCATTACCAAAGTGTCTTATAAGTAACTAGCTTCATACATCTCATTTACCACTTCACAAAAACTACACATATCCTTTCTTGTTTCTATCTTAGGCTCGACAAGAAAAAGAAGCACAAGAAAACTTGGTTTTTGATTTTTCTCTAGTATTTGTAAGGAAGTATAGTGTTCAAGATACTTGGTTCTTTGGTTCTTGAGTATTTAAAGGTTACAAGTTACGGTTTACTCATAATTTAGGCTTTATACAATCTTGGGATTTTTGCTAAGTTTTGGTGCTAAATCATCTCATTTTATCTTCATTGTTGTAAGTATTATGCTCATCCTGATTTCATTATTTTCTTATACACTTCATACATATGTTTTTCTTAACAAAAATGTATCACCATAGTTTGTGTAAAACTATCCTTTTAAAAAGATGTAAAAAGTTTATGTACATACTTTGTATGTTCTTGTAAAAAATTATGTTTGATTTATAATGTAAACATGTTTATAAAAATGTTAAGTATGTTCTTAGATTTGTTTTTGATGTATATTGTTGGAAGAGATTAGGATTATTATAGAGTTGTTGAATTTTGTTGGTGAGGGGTTGTACTTTAGGTAAATTCTGGGCAGCAATGATTCGGTTATTGTAACAATGGGTATTTTTCATAGAAAGTAGGCATTATAAGCTTCGCGTGACTGCTTGAATTGTTTAAATCGGATTTATAATGAAGACGATATGCCCTTTTGAAAATCGGACAAAAACTAATGTTTTCTGAAAAACTACACATTTTTATTTTGATGTAGCGACTTCGTGCTCGTTTTTTAACCGTATAGATTCTAAATTGGTAAAATCACACAAGAAGCTTTTTGTAGTCCTCGGACTATAGTTTCCAGATTGTATTTGATCGAGTCGTGAAGCCTTGTAATGAAGGAGTTATGACCTCTCAAAGTTGGGTAAAAACTAATTTTTATAATAACATGTATTTTCTTTGTAAAGTGGGCTGATCTAGCCAATTTAGGGACGTTTTTAAGGGTTTTAGAGTCCAAATAAGGTATAAAGTCATTAAACAATGTTGTAGTACTACTTAAACACTTTTCATACGAGTCGGAAGTTTGCGAAAATGTTAAGATACGAATAAGATACGGTTTGACAAAGTTGGGCACTTGGTGATTTTTGTAAAGTATTAAAACCTAAAAATAAATAACGAACTTTGATGTAAAGCGTATTTTGACTTATAGAACTAAACACAAACATGTATTGGTGATACAAGGTTATAAAATCATATTTGCATCACTTCATTTCATTTGTATAATTCTAAATCGATGATGCGGTCATTGTAAACACATCAGGTTTTACAACTCCCTAGGCATAGTACATAACCGTTGTAGTGTAGTATAGGTAAGACTCAGGGGTTGTTATCGTTCTCTAGGGGAATAGGTTAGGAAGGCTCGAACAGAATATAACAAATGTCTATAGGGTTGAAAGAATATTACTTTTTGTATTTTTATATTTTTATGAAAGCAGGTAAATTTTGGTATTAAGAGGTGGTTTTGGTTTTAACTAATTAAACTAAATTAAATCTAAACTACTTTGGTGGAAACTCAATGGGTAAACAAACGTATTTACTTAATCATGCATTACTCCTTAGTTTGCATCTCCTAATCCTATTGATTTGTCACACTTGTGATGATCTATGTAAATATTTCCTAAGTCATGAACGAATTACACGAACCCGTCGTCTATATAATATTTCGTTAAAGCAACGTACAAGTAATGTAGTATGAAGACTATTACAAACCCCTAAGTGTACATTATATGCATTAAAATATTTAAGATGTGATCAACCATAGATGGGTAAGGTAGTATAAAGACTGTTACTGATGATATCCTTTCTACACACTCGCGTTTCCCTAGACGTCTATGCTAATGTAATATTTTATAGCTAGTTTTCTAAAGCCTAACGCGCACATCCATCACAAAAAGCAATATTAAAAAGATCTACAAACTAAGTTTCATGTAATCATAAGTAAATCCTCATGGATCTAGCCTAGCATGTTAAAAAGAAGCGAAGAACAATAATTAATCAAACAACAAATAGACATATTGAAAGATTAAGAGATAATGGACTTCACGTGATTAAAACATGAGTATAAGGCTGGTACAAGAGGGTTTTTATACTCTAAAACGATCCTAAAAGCTGCTACACTCGAACCTTAATGATATAGTTCGTCTCTCAAAAGTTGCACACCTAAAACCCTAAAATCGAGTTTGTATATATAGAAAATAAGCTGCGACGGCGTCGCGTCATCACTTTAAAATCCTGACGTCGTCGCTTCGCCGAATATTCTAGGGCTTCACTATGTCGGTTAAGTTCTGACGCCGTCTTAATTTCTCTGAATCCATCTCTTTACAATCCTGACGCCATCACCAATAATTATGACGCCGTCTCCAGCCAGTATGCACATTTTCTTCATCAACTTTGGTATAGAGTTGTAATCTTGTTCGTTTCTTCTCTAAATGAGCACAAGTCATGTGTATTTCTTCTAAAATCTTTCCAAATGGTAAAAACAAAAAAAACAAAAGATTAAGCACGTATTTTGGGCATATTTGCATGATTTAGGGGGTTAAATGACTAAAAAAGTATACAAAATGACACATCATCAAATACCCCTACACTTTGGATTTTCTTGTCCTCAAGCAAATGGGCTTTCTACCTAGACAATAGCAATATCATGGGCATTTAACTTACTTTTCAAAGATAATTTATGATGTTGGGTTTTAGAAGACTTTACAACTTACTGTTGCTGGTTCAACATTGGTGTTGCTTGTGAAGATTTAATGCTGCTGAGAAAATAGCAGAAAATAAGACACGTCTTATACAGTCAGTACATTGTTTAGTACGAGCTAGTAAATTATAGTGGCTGTTAGTAGTAAGAAAGTGTGCTAGCATTTAATAGTTAGTGCTGGTTGGAGATATGCAGAGTTAATTTAGGCAATAGATATGGCATCTATCTCCACACGCGTATTTGTAACCATTAGGGTTTCTTTGGTGTATAAAAGGAACCTTAGGCATAGTTAATAGATATAGATCAATATAGATCAATTAGCAATCATAGCTTGTAACCTAGTACGATTCAAGTTATAATATAAAGTGTGAGTTTGATAGAAGATCTCTTGTGTTTACTAAATATTGTTCTTCTTAGCATTGTTGTTAGTTTTCCCCACATAATCAATAGTGTTTACTCAGAGATTCATTATTGTTCTTTGGATTTATCTAAAGTAACAAACCCATTTGCAAGCTAAAGGTTTCCAAGATCTATTAATTCAGTAAGGGATCAACAAGATGGGTAACAGAGCATTGTGTGGAAACTCTGAATAAGAAGAACTCTATTATTTAAAGCAGATTTACAATCAAACCAGGAAGATGACAGAACAAGACTCTCCTTCACCAACTATAACAGCAATGAAAATCCCTATCATCAAGAAGGGAGAATATAATATTTGGACATGATTAATAGCACAATCTATCCTGCCACACAGATCATAACCTATGGGATATAATTGTCGATGGAGATCTCCAAGAAGAGGCTGCACCACCAGGAGAACAATCTGGTCCTCCTGCTCCTAAGACTGCCAAACAATTTACTATGCCAAATGATTCATGAAAAAGTTAAGAGCATCTTCTGTTACAATACGATGGGATGAATATCCCTTAATTTCATAATGTTCTAGATGCTAAATCTCTCTGGGCTGCAATCAAATCAAGGTTTGGAGGAAATGATAAATCCAAAAAGATGCAGAGGAATGTTTTAAAACATCAGTTTAAAAACATTACCACTGCACCAAATGAAAGTCTGGATAAGCTGGCTTATGATAGGTTCCAAAAACTCATAAGTCAATTGGAGGTTCATGCTGCTTCAGTATCAAAGGAAGATATCAAAAAAAAGTTTCTAAACAGTCTTCCTCCTTCATGGAGTCAGATTGCTTTAATCATGATAAATAAGCCAGACATAGATCAGACTGATATTGATGATCTCTACAACAACCTTAGGGTCTATGAAGATGAGATGAAAAGGTCTTCAAATTCCACATCTAATTCTCAGAACTTGGGTTTTCTTTCTTCTGAGAATACAAGCAGCACTAATGAAGTTAGTACTACCAGTGGAAATTTTGGAGTTAATACTGCTGGAGGAACTAGCTCAACAAATCAGGTTTCATCTACTCCAGGTGCTGATGAAGTAGTGTGCTCTTTCTTTGCACAACAGACAACCAATCATCTACTTGATAATGAGGATCTACAGCAGATTGATCAAGATGACTTGGAAGAATTGGATATTAGATGACAGGTGGCCATATTGACTGTTAGGATGCAGAGATTCATTCAGAAGACAAGAAGGAACTTGGATTTTAAAGGAAAACAACCTGTTACCTTTGATAAGTCAAAAGTTGAGTGCTACAACTGTCACAGGAAAGGGCACTTTGCTAAGGAATGCAAATCAGGAAGGAACCAAGGGAAAAGATCTTATGGTGATAATGGCAGGAGGAATGCAACAACAAATGAACCATCATCACAAGCACTGGTGGCTCAAGATGGTCCTAAGGAGTCATATGAGCCAAGATATTGTATGAACCATTTAATTATGCTTTATGGCCATCTTCCTCTCAAGCTCATCAGTTCTTCTGACAAAGAGTACAAAACTGTTCTAAACAATGTTCTTGAATCTTTTAAAACTCTTCAAAAGAACTTTGATAGTGAAAGAGAAAAACATAGCAAGCCTACTAGAAAATCAGGTTTTGAGTTAGCATTAGAATGCTCTAGAATCCTAGAATTTCTTGGACATGAAAAGAATGAACATGGCTTGGGGTGAAAAAAAGAGTTTCAAACTATGAGCTTAAGTGCAGAGAAATAAAAATCAACAACCTTAAAATGTGGAACTAGAAAAAGTTGTTAAGTAAAGATGATGTGAAAGTTAAGATCGAAAATTAGAAAATCATCAAAGGGTCTTAAAAAATTACTCAATCAGTCAAATTGAGTGCTAAAGATAAAAAATAGTATAGGATATGGCACCAAATGGATGAAATAATAACAAGTCAGAAACTGAATATAGAGATTAGTATGAGTGTTTTTGAGGTCAGATCAAGTGATGAAGAGATCACACCAGCAAATGATAGGTTTTCCAAAGCAGATGGGTATCATGCTGTTCCCCCTCCTATAACAGGGAACTTCCTAACCCCAAGAGCTGACATATCATTTGCGGGTTTATATGAATATGCCATTAGGAAGAAAATAATTGAGTCAAAAACAACTGAGCCAAGAGATAATACTAGTGAATCTAAAACTAGTGAGACTGTAGGTAAAACAAATTAAGTTGAAAAATCTAAAACAAAGATTTTAACCAAAAGAGATAAAAGTTATTCATGAGATTGGTTACTCTGATGATGAGGATGATGTGTCCCCTGAAGTAAAACACAGTTAGTCCTGTAAGCGACAACTGAGACTCAACAGTTAAAACTAAGTGATTTAAAAATTGTTAAATTTCTCAGAAAGAATGAATTGGATTTAAGAAAATAAAAGCTTGTTTTGTCTGTAAGAGTACTGGCCATTTGATCAAAGATTGTGATTTTTATGCCAAAAAGAGTCCAGAACCTAAGCTAAAAACTGTGGTCAATACTGGTCAAAGGGTGGTCAAACTAGTATGGGATAATGCTAAAAGGGTAAATCACCAAAAAAAATCAAATAAATTGAAATACCCTCAAGCAAGAAGGACTTTTGTCAAATCAGGAGTACTAACCAGGACAGGTTTAGTTAATCCTGTTAGGCCAAATAGGAAAAGAGCAGTACATACTGTTAGTACTGCTAGGCCTGTTAGTACTGCTAGGCCTATTAGTACTGCTAGGCCTGTTAGTACTGCTAGGCCATTTGCCTCAAAAATAGCACAAACTGGTAGTGTTATTAGACCAATTTACCCAAGAATGGACAATGTAAGACCAAGACCCTCATATTCACCAATCAAGAGGTCTTACTACACAAAACCAGCTTATAGACCGAAAAACTTAAAACAAGATATTAAAACTTCTAGGGTTAAAAATATGACTACTGCTAGGACAAGAGCAGTAGTTAATACTGGTAAGAGTAAGATGGATAATGATCTTAAGAAGTCAAGGTGGGTGTAGAGCCCTAAGGGAAACTACATAGATCATGAGTCCAAAGAAAAAAGGATCCCCCTTCATACTCAGAAGTTTGAAGATATGTATGACACCAAAAAGAGGATATCCAAGTCTGTGGTGACTTGGGTCCCTAAGAGATACTGATTTCTCTTAGTTTTTGTGCAGGGCAATCTAGATATCTGTTTATAGGATCATGCAGTGGTGGATAGTGGTTGCTCTAGCAATATGACTGGAAACAAAGTTTATCATTCAGATTATGAAGATTACAATGGAGGCTTTATGGCTTTTGGAAGTGATCCCAAAGGAGGTAAATAACAGGTAAAGGTAAAATCAAAACTGCTAATTTAGACTTTGATGATGTCTATTTTGTAGATGAACTTAAGTTTAACCTTTTCTTTGTCTCACAAATGTGTGACAAGAAAAACAGTGTCCTCTTTACTGACACTGAATGCCTTATTCTGTCTCCTAGCTTTAAACTTCTTGATGAAAATCAAGTTGTACTTAGAGCTCCTAGACAAAATGGTGTGTACAGTTTGGATTTAAAGAACATTGTTCCTTCTGTAGGTATAACTTGTTTATATGCAAATGCAACAACAGATGAGTCTAAATTGTAGCAAAGGAGATTAGGTCATGTGAATTTCAAAAATATAAACAAACTTGTTAAAGGACACCTAGTTAGAGGCCTACCTTCCAAAGTTTTTGTGAATGACCACACTTGTGTTGCCTGCAAGAAGGGTAAGCAACATAAGGCCTCCTGTAAGGCCAAGTTAGAAAGAACCATCAGAAAGCTAATAGAATTACTTCATATGGACTTATTTGGACCTATCTCAGTAGAAAGTATTAATAAGAAAAAGTATTGTTTGGTTGTAACTGATGATTTCAGCAGATTTAGTTAGGTATTTTTCTTAGCTACTAAAGATGAAACAACTGAGATCCTTTATAAATTTATCACAGGGTTAGAAAACCAATTGAACCATAAAGTTAAAATCATTAGATGTGATCATGGGACAGAGTTTAAGAACCATGCTATGAATGAATTCTGTGCTAAGAAAGGGATAAAAAGGGAGTTTAGTGTGGCTAGAACTCCATAGCAAAATGGTGTTGCAGAAAGAAAAATAGGACCCTAATTGAGGCTGCTAGAACTATGCTAGCAGACTCTATCCAAGATTTATTCAAGTGTTTTTGAACAAGCACAAGAGACTGCTTCAACCTCACACAAGACTTTATATTGCTCCTACTGTTAGCCTTAAAATATGGTGACAAACACGGAATTACATTAGTTTATTTATAACGTGTCACATAGGGACTAATAATGACTAGTTACGATAGTTATGTGGCACTAGGACTATAAATACCCCCTTTATACTTCCATGGAGGGGTGAAGTTCACTTTTGTAAAAGTGTAAGTGTGTGTGTTTTCTCTCTAACACATACACTCTTCCCATCTCCTTATTCCTTTTACTCTAATAAATTGGCTTTACATTTATTTCACTTTATCCAACCTCCAGATTAGTTTTAATCCTTGTTTTTTTATGTCATTTATTTTCTACAATTGGTATCAAAGCTGCAGGGGTGTGTCTTATCATTTGTTTGTTGTTACTGTTCATCAATACAACCCAAAACATAATATACTTGTAAATAAGCTCAAATCCATGATAATTTTATAAAGCTTCAAAAAAACTCACGCTATAGCGCGCTATAGCGCGCTATATGGCGCCTTATTGCACGCCACGCCTCAAGATGACGCCTTGGCCTGTTTCGTAACGTGGAGGCCACGCCTCGCGCTATAGCGCCGCTATAGCGCGCTACGGCGCCGCTATTTAGAACCCTGGTGTTTTCTCTCTACCACACACACATCTTCCCATCTTTCAATCTTTATTCTCTAATAATATGACTACACATTTATTTCACTTTACCATACCTCCAGATCTGTTTTTAATTCCTTGTTCTTGTATGTCATTTATAATCAACAATTGGCATCAGAGCTGCAGGAGTGTATTATATCATGTGTTTGTAGTTACTGTTCATGTTACTGTGCATTAATGTTCATTCATGGTGTTACTGTTCATCGTGGTTATTTTTTTTCTTGGGAAAATATCATGAAAATAAGTTATATGTTGTGGTTATGTCTCTGTCATCATTCTATTAGTACTACTGAGTTTTGTGCTTCAAATAAATCTGGGTTTGCTTATTTTTTCTTGGTTGCGTTTTGATGAAAGAAAAAAAAACCAGATCCGGTTTTTAAGAAAAAGTACAAAAGTACAAGTTGCGATTTGGCAGGTTGTCGACTGCGTTTTGTCTATTACAAGCTGCGTTTTGACAGGTTGGTTGCGTTTTGGTGTTGCGTTTTGCCTATTGAAGACCATTTATATGCCAAATCTAAACAAAACGCTGGCCAAATTAATTCTTGGTTGCGTTTTGTTATAAACCTCAACTCAAACCGAGTCAACTCGGTATTTACCGAGTTGACCCGGTCAAACTCAACTGAGTTTGGTCTGCCGTGTCTAAACCAAAACAGAAACAAGATGTAGACAAACAGACTCGATGCTAAACAAAAACCACTACTATAACATTAACAACAACAACAGCCTTATCATTCATATCAACAACCAACATCACCACAGCCTACTCATCGTCACAATACCATCAACAACAATCAAATCCAACACCCATCGTCACACTCAATACAACAAAACCATCTATCCCTATGTAAATCCCTTCGTCACATTTATCATCCATCTCTAATCATCAATCAAGCCTCGAACACAAATAAAAAGAAAGATCTCAGATTCTTAATTCGTGTGCTTCAATTAATTATAAGACCGTATCAAGATCATACACACAAAATAAAACCTCATCATTGATTGTTGTAAAGGTTAATGAACCTTTATTCAATATTCGAATTTTTAAGAGAGATCTATAACAATCATGCTATAATCTTTCTTTCTTTCGATTTCTTATATAAGGAATACAACAAATCATACTTTCAAACCAACCCGAGACCTTTATTACATGGATCTTGAAGCCGCATCATATAGCCGAAACATATATTCTTCTTTGTACTCGAAAGCAAGATTAAAATAAAAGGTTTGAGGTTCGGTGCTGAAAATTGCACATCAAATGGTGTCGTTTGAATATTGATTTTGTAGATTCATTTTTGGGAAAGTGATATGAGATTAATTTATTTGTGAAACTGGATTGGGTTATATTTGATATGTGTTTGATGATTTGGTGTATAGCAGTTAGTGGAGAAATCATGAACTCTTTTTAATGGAGAGGAAAAAGTTATAAGGGGTGGCGTGTTTATAAGTAGGGTTAGGGTTAGTGGTTAAATGTGGAGAAATGTCAGGAATTGGGATTTTATATCTCTAATTCTAAGTTGCATAAGGTGTTGAAAGAAGTTATCAAGGGGGCAAGGGGTTTTAATGTTGATATTGGGACTGGAATATTCTGGATAATTGCCTGGACCAAGTTTATTCTTTTTAAAATGGGCTGCGTTTTCTGTTTACTAGGCTGGTACTTATGGACGAATTTTTTTTTGGGCTGGAATGGTTTAGATTGTTGATTACAATAACAATTTAGGCTTATATCTATGGACCGAGCCGAGTAATTAAACGCTATGATGACAAGTTGACTAGACGATGTTTATCCGTTAACGACATTCAAAATAACATTCATCCTAGTTTAACGACAATTGAACAACAACAAACAAACAACAAACATGATACATAACGCTAAAACGATTCTGAAAAGATTCAATAAATGACAAACGGCTAAGGATTCGGACTACGATGACAAGTGTTCATGAAGTTGCTTTGGTATCCTATATTTGAGCTTGAAGTTAAGTTTCACAAAGGCGTCTACTTATTTCATCATCGAGACTTCCTTCTATTTGCTACCCCTTTTCTTTAAACCCAATCTATCGATTAATGACTTGCTTGAACGTATACATCTATGATTGAGACTTGAATTATCTAGTTACCTGCTCGATTCCCTTCCCTTTGTCAAGGGGTGGTTGGTTGATGACTTGGTTAACTATCACTTTAAGGAGTTACATTGTAGTGCTCAGTGTCACACGCAGAGACGATGTGGTTTATTCAAGAGGTGGTTGTACATTCTTTACGTTTCTGCTGGGTATAGAATACTTATAGATTTAATCTTGCACCGTTCCTCAATCAACAACAGTGCAAGCTTAAGTAACAAATTTAGGGGATTTCACTTCATTTTTAAGTTTGGTATATCGGTTTTACTTCACCAAGTGATCACAACAATAGCCGATAGAATACGAGGTTGGTAAGTTGAGTAATAGAATTCAAAGGTTGAGATGTTAATCCAGTAATTCTAAGGGATTCCAAGGAAAATGGTACTTCAACAGTTAAGCAAAATTTTAATGAGTTTACAACGACATTCATATACAGACCTTGTTTATATCAAGTTTCTTGATTATTGCTTCATTCTTCATTTACAGTTTCTGAAGATATGAGGGTTAATGCTGGTGTTTGGATTTCAAGATTTGTGCTATGACAAGAACTTCTCGAGTATATGTGCGTACCACATACATTGATGCTTCGAGAGTACGCAACATCATGGGGGAAATGTGTACATCCAGGGACTTAGTTGACTTTGATGTTACCATGTCAACTTCCAAGGGGACTGTAAGTTATACTACTTTTTTAGTAAGGTTTATGAAGTATTCTGCAAACTTGAGAAAGACAAATATGCGGATTTCTCGAATGCACCCCTTTAAAACGAATATTCCCAAGCCCTATATGACAAGAAGCAGTGGTCGTTACGTGTGGTTTGACTTCTATAAAATTCATTGTGCACTTGATGGAAAGTTAGAAGATTGTTCAAGCTACATCAATGTTTCAGAATCTGCTTAAGATAGGGATGTTGGTTTGGGGGGAAGCTGATTCAGAAACTTCTCCAAAAAAGAGTCTATGAAGAAAGCTTTTGAAGCCATGTTGCATGAATTGGGGGGAAGTTAATCTAACTCATGCATACTATAATGGTTCCTGTATAAGTAAAGACAATGAAGATCCAAGCTGGAATACAAGTTTCAAGACAAGGAGAATAACAAGGGGACAAATTTTCTTCGGCTTTGGAAGTGCTTTGGAAGACTTTATTTTATTGTAATTGTACTTGATAGGAACATTGTAAGTAATTCTGTATGTGTCCACATATTAGGGGAAGATTGTTAGCCTTAAAATATGGTGACAAACACGGAATTGCATTAGTTTATTTATAGCGTGTCACATAGGGACTAATTAATGGACTAGTTACGATAGTTATGTCGGCTCTAGGACTATAAATACCCCTCCTTACTTCCAAGGAGGGGTGAAGGCTCACTTTTGTAAAAAGTGTAGTAGGTGTGCTTTCTCTCTACCACACACACATTCTTCCCATCTTTAACCTTTATTCTCTATTAATATGGATACACATTTATTTCACTTTACACATACCTCAGATCATGTTTTTTAATCCTTGTTATTGTAGTCATTTATAATCAACACCTAATCTACACTCAAAAAATTTTTAGCAATATGAATAGTGGTTTAAGGGTTTATACTAGGGAAAAACATTCAATTGTTTCTGCAAAGATTGTTCAGGGCCAAGTTATTCAGGGTGAAGGATCATCACACGCCAGTTGAGTACCATCACAACCCAACACTGCTTCATCAACTTATAACCACCAATTTCACCAACATTAGTGAAGAACAAACAGCAGGAATTATGGTTTCTAGCCCCGATCTCTACTCGTCCTCTGTAGCAGATGAGGTTGCTTCTATAGGTATGGATGTCAGATATGGAGGGGCTACCACTATTGTTACTAGATTAGAAGTATGATAGGGCAGTGGTAACATTGATAAGACTCCTACCATGCCTCATGATTCACCTCTCCCAAGAGTTAACATACTTGGAAGTAATGAGGGCAGTATGACACTTCAAGAATTGATGGTTTTATGTACAACATTGTCAAAGAAGGTGAAGAGCTTGGAGACAAACTTGAAGCAGACCAAGCTTACATATAGCGCTGCTTATACTAAGCTTATCAAGAAGGTAAAGAAATTAGAGAACAAAGTTAAGTCCAGCCAAGCTAGAAGAAGGGCCAGAATTATTGTTTCTGATGATGAAGATGATTTAGAGGATCCTTCCAAACAGGGGAGGAAGATAGATGAAATTGATCAAGATCCTGATGTAGAACTTCAGGGGAGGCATGAGCATGATATGGAATTTGATTTTGATCTTGATGCTGCTAAGGATGTTAGTATTGCTAAGAAGGATGTTAGTACTGCTAAGCCACTTTTTACTACTGGTGCAGCAGTTACTACTGCTAGTGTAGCTGCTGTTGGTATTGCCAGTCCTACAAGAAGAGTTTCTACTATTAATGACATTACTATGGCTGAGACACTGATGTATATTAGGAAGAGTGCAGCCAAATACAAAGGTAAAGGTTAAATAGATGAATCTGAGCCACTACAGACCAAGACAAAGTTGCAGCAAGAACAAGAAAGACTTGGTTATGAAGCAGCTGTTAGACTACAAGTTGAACTTGAGGAAGAAGAGAGGCAAAGGATTACCAGGGTACATAAAGCAGCTAGCTCTTTTAATGTTGAAGAATGGGAAGACATACAAGCTAGAGTTGAAGCTGATGAAGAGTTAGCATAGAGGTTACAAGCATAGGAAAGAGAAATGTACACTGAAGCTGAATAAGCAAGAATGCTTGTAGAGCTTATCAATCAGAGAAAAAGGTATTTTGCTGCACAAAGAGCTGAAGAAAGGAGGAATAAGCCACCCACACAGGCTCAACAGGGGACCTATATGTCTAATTATATCAAGCACATGGGAGGTTATACACTACATCAATTAAGAGGTTATTCTTTTGATAAGATCAAGACCTTGTTTGAAACAACAATGAGGAAGGTAAACACTTTTGTTCTAATAGAAAGTGAAGTTGACAGAGCAGTTCTTGAGTTAGCAGCTGGAAGTTCAAAAAGGGATGCAGAAGAAGAACTTGATCAAGAAAGTTCTAAGAGGCAAAAGACTGGTGAAAGCTCAGAACTAGCTGAAGAACCAAGAGTTAAAGAAGCTGATGAACTATCACAAGAAGAACTACAACAAATGTTGATAATAGTTCCAGAGCTAGGGATGAATGTTGAAGCCTTACAAACTAAGCATCCAATAATTAACTGGGAGATTTACACTAAAGGCATTAGGAAGTATTAGAAGATCATCAGAGTTGGAAATCATACTGAGGTATATCACTTCTTTGATGATATGCTAAAAGCCTTTGACAGGGATGACTTAGTGATGCTGTGGAGTCTGGTTAAAGAGAAGTTCAATTCAACAGAACCAACATATGACAAAAAAAGAGATATGGGTTAAGTTAAAAAGATTGTTTGAACCAGATACTGATGACGAGTTATGGAAGCTTCAAAAGCATATTCATGATTTAACTTGGAGGATATATGATTCATGTGGAGTGCATCATGTATCTACAGAGAAAGGAATAGACATCTACATGCTGGTAGAGAAGGAGTATCCATTGTCAAGGGGAACTCTTACATTGATGCTGGTGCAAGATCTGGTAGTTCAAGCTAAAGAGATGGTCAAAGAACTTATAGGTAGATATTCATGCAGGTAACAAGGACCAAGAAAAAAGAAGGGGATGAAGTTTTTGGGGGAGGAAAATCCTCACAGAGAAATAAGATTGTATTCAAGAAACTTGATGATTTAGAGGTAAATCACAAGTTTAGGGGAGGATTGTTAGGAATTAAAAGTCTACATACTTAGTACTGCCAAGCCAACAGTTAGTACTGCTCAAGTTACAACTGCCAGTACTAACCAGTTAGTACTGCTAGAGTAAGTTAGTACTGCTAGTACTAACTTAAGACTGCTGAAGGACTTAAGATTGCTACATGAAGATTAAGACTGCTAAAGTGATAAAGACGTGTTAAGTGATATGTATTGACTTATTCAGTGTATATCTTATTAAGTTAGAAGATTTGCAGTTATCTATTAGAATTATAAAAGATTTGTAGTTATCTTGTAAAAGACTCCTTGGTGTATAAAAGGAGACCTTAGGTTATGGTTATAAAAACACACATATAGACATTTTTGATATATAGCTTCAAGGTTGTAAACCCTAGTACTACATAGAGTACTCGTATTATTGATAATAATAATATTAAAGCTTTTCAGTGATATCATTATTCATACACTTTATTGTTTGATTAATATTCTTCTAAGTATTAAAGAGTAGATTCTGCATACTCTTTAATATTCACAAAGTTTCTACCATAGTTATTTTGGATTTATCCAAAGTGGCTTAACCTTTACAAGCTAAGAAATCGATCTTAAGTTGGGATCAACAGATATTGATTGTATGAATACAATTTTCGGCTAAGTTTTTCTTATTAATTATCGTTATGATTCATTTATTTCTTGTTAATTATTGGTATCTATTTGGTTATAACACTTTGATTATAAGAATGCCAAATATGATGCTTGCTTACCATGACCAGTGGGATAAAATTTTGGTTACTATGACCAGTGTGGTCGGGATTCCGTGAGATAGGTGAGGGTTAGATGACCATTCGATCCTAGCTTTTCAACTAGTAAAATAAATTGAATCATTAAGTTAATTAAGAAGTAATTAGGACTGAACTTTCTTCCCTTCAACCATACTTAGATCATTTCAAATTAAGTTTTCATGTTCTCAAGTCCAAACATGATAAATTAAATTGCTTTCTAGTTAATAGTAGATAGCCTCATCTTAAAAGCCTTACACATAGCTCTTTGGGTCGACCACGGACTTATTTCAAGTATACTACACGTGATCGGGTACATTGCTCGTTAATGTGTATATAGATCTTAGGTGGTTCGCAGTTTATAAATTTAAAACCTGATCTATTTAAAAGAAAATACACATCAAGTTTTTGGCGCAGTTGCCGGGGAGCTAGATTTAGGTTTTTGATTTGAGGTCTTAGTCAGTATATTTCTAGTAATTTTAGTTTAAAATGGAGCCCGATATCAATTACATGACATTAAATGAATATTTGATGTACGAAGGAAAGCATAGGTAATTGGAGAAGGGCTACACCTCTAGAATTAGTGTTGCTCCTAAGAGGAATAGAATTTTGGTATACCCTGACTCTGATATGGAGGATGAAGAGTATTGTAGTCTGCCTCCTTTACTCCCCTATTTTTAAACTGCTCAGCCTTGTGCCACATTTAATTATGTTCATCATAATAGTTACAATGAAGTTGACATTGATAGTATGACCTTAAAAGAATATGCAACATATTAATTAGCAATGTCAAGTAAGAAAAGTGAATTAGATAATCCCACTGTTGGTTTCACGCCCTAGTTTTTCAATCAATCACAACACATGCCTAACCCACCTTTGGATAAGGAGGATTCTAGTTTAAATGAGATAATGGATGACTTGTTCAGAATAGGAGATGAAAACATAAGAAAGATGGAATATGAAGTTCCAAATAGGTGTGATGATGAAACAGTGGATATCACTAATTATGAGGATAGTGACTAAGAGGATGGTGAAATTCCTAACTTTCTTGCTTTCTCCATTACTAATGTATTTGCTAGTGTTTGCGAACAGGTTGATGAAAATATTGATATTAGCATTGCAAAGGAAAAAGAGGAAGTTCAGGTGGAGGACGTTGAAATGGATAAAGATTATGACATTGACCATTCAAACACCTAAAAAGTGTTACAATGGAGTCCTTCTAAAGACCCCTTCTTAGTTGTTATGGAGTTTGATTATCAGTTAAGTTTCTTGCTATACACCATACCATCATCCATTTCTAATGAGGTAAAAATGGAATTCACAACTCCCCACATGTATAAATTTTGGACCTCATACGCCCCTCCTATAGCATAATTACACCCTTATGGTGTATGTGGCTACTATTACCCACACCTGGTTTCAACTGTGGGGATGAACAACCTGTTGATTACTAAATAAGGGTGGAGTCAAGCTAGTGACTCAAACAAAAACAAGCGCTTCATGGGAGGCACCTCATGCATATCTTTAAATTTATGTTTTACTTTATTTCATTTTTGCATATTAGTTGGGTTGTATGTTTCTTACCTAGTTTTGCAGGTTCTCACAGCAAGGAAATAGAATCCAAGGTCACATCAACTCAGATTTATGTGCTAAACTTTGATCATAAGAATGCCAAATATTATGCTTACCTAGTTATGATTCATTTATTTCTTGTTAATTCTTGGTATCTATTTGGTTATAACACTTTGATCATAAGAATGCCAAATATGATGCTCGCTTACCATGACCAGTAGGACAAAATTCCGGTTACTATGACCAGTGTAGTCGGGATTCCGTGAGATAAGTGAGGGTTAGATGACCATTCGATCCTAGCTTTCCCAACTAGTAAAATAAATTGAATCATTAAGTTAATCAAGAAGTACTAGGACTAAACTTTCTTCCCTTCAACCGTACTTAGATCATTTCAAATTAAGTTTTCATGTTCTTAAATCCAAACGCGATAATTTAAATTGCTTTCTAGTAAATAGTAGATAGCCTCGTCTTAGAAGCCTTAGACATAGCTCTTTGGGTCGACCTCGGACTTATCCCAAGTATACTGCACGCGACTGGTTACACTACTTGTTAGTGTGTATATAGATCTTAGGTGGTTCGCAGCTTATAAATTTAAAACTTGATCTATTTAAAGAAAATACGCATCACTTTTTCACACTTGACATGATCTGTGTAAGGTTTTCCTAAGTCATGAACGAATTACACGAAAACGCCGTCTACGTAATATTCCGTAAAGGCGACGCATAAGTAAGGTTGTATGAAGACTGTTACAAGGCCCCTAAGAGTATATTACATGCATTTAAAACACTTAACAGGGATCAACCATATTAGGGGTAAGGTAGTATGAAGACTGTTACCGATGGTATCCTTTCTACACACTTGCGTTTCCCTAGACGTCTATGCCAATTTAATATCTTATGGCTAGTTTTCTAAAGCCTAACGTGCACATCCATCACAAAAAGCAACATTAAAAGGATCTACAAACTAAGTTTCATGCAATCATAAGTAAATACTAAAGGATCTAGCCTAGCATGTTAGATAAAGGAGAAGAACAAGAAAAAATCACAAAACACATAGACATATTAATTGATTAGGGATAAATAAACTTCACTTGATTAAACCATAGTTTCAAGGCTGATACAATAGGTTTTTGATACCCTAAGAATGGCCTAAAAGCTGCTACACTCGAACTATTAAAGTTAGGGTTCGTCTCCCAAAAGTTACATACTGAAACCCTAAAATGAGTTTGTATATATAGGAAAATAGGTCGCGACGGCATCACAAGATTTTTGATGTCGTCGCTTCGATGAAGCTTCTAAGGTTTCTT
>BQNB010041096.1:0-40483 GCA_026074375.1 Tanacetum coccineum
TGAATTTTATTAAGGGTAACTTGGTAATTTTCTTAATTTCTCTTAAATTTATATTAGTATATATATTTTGGGTATATAAAACTCATCAATCACCTACTCACGTTTATCGTCTGAAGAAGGCTCTTTATGGTCTAAAGCAGGCACCAAGGGCGTGGTATGACACACTATCTAAGTTCCTTTTGGCCAACAATTTCTTCAAGGGTGCCGTGGATCCAACGTTATTCACACGCAAATCAGGCAAACATATTCTACTTGTTCTCATTTTTGCCTCAACAGATCATAATGCGTGTCACGTATTTTCCAAAGAAATGAGCTCTAAATTTCAGATGTCAATGATAGGACAAATGTCGTTTTTCTTAGGACTACAAGTTTCTCAAAGTCCCAGAGGCATCTTTATTAACTAAGCAAAATATGCTCTCAAAACCTTTAAGAAATATGGAATGGATCACTCTGACCCTGTCGATACACCAATGGTGGATCGATTGAAACTGGACGAGGACCTCATGGGGATTCCAGTTAACCAAACTCGATTCAGAGGAATGGTTGGCTCCCTTATGTACCTTACAGCCAGTAGACCCGACCTTGTATTCGCCGTTTGCATGTGTGCTAGATATCAGGCTAAGCCTACCAAAAAGCACTTTGAAGCTATCAAACGTGTCTTTCGGTACTTGAAAGGAACCATTAACATGGGTCTTTGGTATCCGAAAGACAACGCCATGTCACTAACAGCTTATGCAGATGCGGATCATGCGGGATGTCAAGATTCAAGAAGAAGTACGTCGGGAAGTGCTCAGTTTCTTGGAGATAGATTGGTTAGTTGGTCATCAAAGAAGCAACGAAGCACGGCAATATCAACTACAGAGGCTGAATACATCGCCATGTCTGGATGTTGTGCTCAAATCCTTTGGATGCGATCCCAGCTCAAAGACTACGGATTTGACTTCAATAAAATTCCTCTGTACTGTGATAACAAAAGTGCTATTGCTCTTTGCTGTAACAACGTCCAGCACTCTCGCTCTAAACACATTGACATACGGCACCATTTCATCCGAGAGCAAGTGGAAAATAGAGTGGTTGAACTCTACTTCGTGGAAACGAATTATCAACTTGCAGACATCCTCACCAAAGCATTACCAAGAGAACGGTTCGAATTTCTTCTTCCACGCCTAGGCATGAAGAGTTTGACCCCTGAAACTCTCAAACATCTTCAAGAAGGAGAGGATGAGTAAACCAAATGCCTTCATGTATCATGTACATAGTTCAAAAAAAAAATTCAAAATAAATATTATTATTTAAAATTATTTAATAATAAGTCTAATAAAATACTTAGGAAATATTTTAAGTCATTTGGAATTACTAAAAGGCTTGCAATTACTTCATATTGCAACCCGGTTTGATGTCTGGGCATGGATTACTTTATATCCATGCTTTATGGGAGTATTGTAAAACAATGGTGAGGGAAGAGCTTTTCGCCTGATCTTTTCCTCTCAATCAACGACTACAGCTCTTTCAATAGAAAACGGGTCGTTGTTTGAGGGGGAGAGTAAATGGAAAAAATCTAAGGGGTTCTAAAAGACTGTTGGATGCGATGAAAGTGTAATTATAAGATGTTTGTTGTATTCTAATGGGTTAATATTTGGAGGGGAGCTAATTAATTTTAACTCAAAGGTCCAAAGTTAACTAGTGTTGTAATGCTTAGGGTTTAAAAAGCATTTGCTCGTTGTTTCCTAGCCTTACTAACCAATAGGGACTAAGTTGGCCAATTGCCTAATCTTAGAAAAGCCTTAGAAATACTTAAAACAAAAATTAAAAGAAGATGGAAACCTAAGGGACTAAATCTGCCAAGTTTCTAACTTAGAAGTATAAAAGGGGCGGCGAGTTGCCATTTGGTCAAACTTTACAAAAATCGGTCAACGAAAAACATCATCTCTCTCTTTCACGCAACTCGCCGCCAAGAACCAAACCTCGAATCGCTGATTTCGTGTGTTTCTTGCAAAGGTAATCATCGATCCTTAATCTATATCAGTTATTTTGTGTGTATATCAAAGGAATCGAATGAAAACACATTAAAAAGTGTAGAAAAATAGATCTAGGGTCGTTTTAAGTCAAATACACCAATGTAGTGTTGTAGGGTTTTGAGCTAGTTGGGGGAAGTGTTCATAAGGCCATAAATTAAATGTGTGTTTGAATGTGTTGGTTTTATATCTCAAAACATTAGTGAATGATGCCCTCGATTCTTACCGGCGGGTTGTAGTTAAAAAGTAGATCTATGTGTGTTTTGATGTAAAAATGGTAGCAATGAATAACTTATAGCATAGAATGCCTTAGGATGTGATAGTATTGAAATAAGAGGCGCGGGTTTGAATCTCTAAGAAACACGGCCCGAAAGTCGAGTTGCGTGTTCTCTTCACGGCGAGTTGGTTTATTTTATTATTTATTAATACATTACTCAACCCCCGCCGTTGTGCTTTAAACGGCGGGTTGACAAACCAGCGGGTTGACTACAGCGAGTTGCCTAAACGGCGGGTTGACAAACCAGCGGGTTGACTACAGCGAGTTGCCTAAACGGCGGTTTGACAACAGCGAGTTGTCATACGGCGGGTTGACAACAGCGAGTTGCCTAAACGGCGGTTTGACAACAGCGAGTTGTCATACGGCGGGTTGACAACAGCGAGTTGCCTAACGGCGGGTTGACAACAGCGAGTTGCCTAAACAGCGGGTTGCCTTATGGCGGGTTGACAACAGCGAGTTGCCTAAACAGCGGGTTGCCTTATGGCGGGTTGTCTAACAGCGGGTTGTCTAAACAGCGGGTTGCCATAATTTTTCTATTATTTTAATCCAACAGGTAAACCGCCGTCTCTCGGCGGTTTGGTCGAATATTTTATATTTTCGCGGCGGTTTGCTCAATTCGCCTAACGGCGAGTTGGCATTCTGCCTAGCGGCGGTTTGGGCTAAATTTCATATTTTGACCCATTTGAGCCCAATAATCTATCAAGGCCCATTCGAATGACCCAGTGCTTTTAAACCCCATCCGGGCTTAGTATAACAATAATTGATCCTTTTGGATTAATTAGAAGAGTTAATCAACCAGAGTTACAATGTTTTAATCAATCGTAGCAGTTACATGACTTTTATTTTATCAATGCTAACGTTCACTCTAACTTCGTTTTCTCTACATGTTTTGTCCTCTTGTTAAATGTTCTTTTTGCAGAATACGAAGGCAGAACAAAATGTTCCCCCCGCTCAACCTTCCTACAAAAACAGATGAGCAGATTGTACTCGCTCATCAGTGTTAAACTATCGGGAAAAGCAACCTACTTTTCAATGCACAAAAGATTCAAAGGAACCCCATCTTTCAGATATCAGTGGACATCCTGAGTAATACCAACTTCTTCCAAGCGTTCACTGCCTCAGCAAATGTTCCTGCTATCTACCTGCAAACAGTTCCTAGGAAAAACGCTGTCCATATAAACGAGAAGACGTGGGTTTATAGTTGTCAAGTTGATGAACAATGGTTCGATCTAAGTGTTGATCTTCTCAGAAAGGCATTAGCGATTACTCCTGTCAGCCCAGCTCACCCATTTAAGTTACCTCCGTCTGGTGACACGGTGATTGATTTTGTTAATGAGCTGGGATATCCGAACCTGTAGAAATTGTCTCCAGTATACGGGACGAAATATGTGTATCACCATTTGGAGGCCAATTCTATCCTTGCTCACCAGTGCTTGACAGGAACGACTTCTGCTCATGACAAACCCCAGACCCCTAGTTCTGCAAATGTTGTAGGGATCGACACTCAAACTAATATTGATCATGCAGAGCTGATATGGGAAGAGTTTATTCAAGGGATCCAGACATTTTTCTTACAAAGCCAGTCTGAAGAACCCAAAGAAGAAAGTAACTCCTCTCCTCATCCCGTATGGATGGTTTTCCAAAGTGATAATCTATTACTTCTTGGCAAGTAAATAACAACAACCCATCGAACTTCCTTAATCCGCTCTTTCATCACACTGGAGGATGATTATATCTTAAGACACTCAAGTTTTGTCCCTAAAGGGAGTCCATGTTGAAGTGTTTTGAATGGCAATTCCCAGATCCCCTGATTAACTGAAGCCATTTCAACAATCCTCTTATAATACCCCAAGTATCTGAAAATGTGCTGAGAAAAAAAAAGACAACCCCCTCGAGAAAGTGCAAGCATGCAACCTGCAACAAAGCGTGCTACACCCAAAAAGCCCACAACCACCACACCAGTCAGACAAACCAAGCCAGCTCCTCCTCCTCCCTCAAAGAAACCTTCCAAGCGTAAGCTTCCACAGAAAGTTAGAAAGGGGAAGCCCACTTCTAACTGTTTGACGAAGATAATAACTCAACAAGAATCTAATCCTCAAGAAGAAGAAGTAATGAATCCTAAAGTTGAAGTTTGGAAACACATCAAGAAAAAGGAGAAGGCGATAATGCAGACCTGGAACGAGCCATCAAGCTTAGCTTGGATCCAGCCTTTCTGCCACAAGGTCGGGCACCTGTTGGAGGAGTAACGATCAGGGATCCAGTGTCAGAAGCAACTCCCAAACTGCATGAAGTAGTGGGAAAGGGAAAGGCCGTTGTTACTGAAGAACAAGTAGCCCATTCCTTGGTCGATCTATCAAAAAAGAAAAGTAAATACTATCAGTTATCCTTGCTAGCGTGATCAAACACCTCCCTATTCGACAACTTGGTTCCCTCTTCTTCTCAACCCAGATGATGACACAATCATAGAAAGTGATCCAGAAATCTTCATCAACGTCTATTCATAAAGAACTGAAAGTGAAACAGAGCCTCTGCTCTAGAAAGGTGAACAAAGACAAGGTGAAGTAGACTCGTCTACCGTAACATCAGGAGTAAGCATTCTTGTAATCAAGACCCTGTGAAAGCGCATGAGGCTTTGGAGGCTGTACCAGACCATTAGAACCCTGAGCCCAAGAAAGAAGACCAAACTGGATCAGACATCTGAACATTACATGTGCCTCTTGCTGGACAAACCCTAGCAATGGATGAAGAATTCCTTGCCACAACAGCCTACCCAAAGGTTCAATGGAAAACCCTGAAGCTATAAATAGATAACGTTCATCGTGACAAACCAAAAAGTCCATATCTGGTCTCTATGTCATCCATGAAAATTCTCGATGACACGTTTTAAAACCTTTGGGGAACAATTTCCCCATGATAAACCAACCAAAGATGATCAGGAAAGAAATCTAAAGTCTAGTAGGAGTCTATTCCACCTTACCTGATCCAAGTCATCAGACAGTAACGTCAACTCCTCCAGTGATTGCTCCCTTCACAAGAGGTCTCATCTTCTAAGCCATCATTACTGGTCACTCCTCCACCAATCAACACCGGAAGCAAACAATCACCACAATCTCTCCCTGAAATCACTCACATTCATCGCCCTACAGATAAGAGTGCCAGATTGGAGCAAGAGATGTCTAAATGAAGAAGACTGATCACCTTTGCTGATGTTTTGGCTTCAATAAGATCCAAGTTCCCTACGGCTGTTGATAAGTATCTAGGAACAAACTTGAAATGCTCTCCTTAAGGTTCTTGAACGACACAACTGCAGATTAATCGAGAAATACTCTGCGATGCCTGGCCTAGAGGATCTGTCAAGAATCAAGAAACTGAAAAGAGTCCGAAGGAAGATCATCAGAGCCAAAAAGGAACAAGAATAGATAAACAAGATTCACTTACGCCCATCAGTCAACTGAAAAAGTTTGAATCTTGAAGAATTTTATCTAAGAAAGTGCTCTCTTCAGTCACATAATAAGAAGAAGTCTGCCAACAAAAACACTACCACTACTGCTATACCATGCTCTCATGGAAGCTTTTGATAGCAGATGAAGAACGCCATGGAAAGGAATTGCAGACCAATGTGAAAGACCACAAGAGAAAGCATGATAGTGATGATGATGAAGACGATGATGATGATGAAGGCCCTTCAGCTGGATCAAACCAGGGTAGGTCAACAAAGAGAAGGAGATCTGATTCTGCCGCTTCTGGGTCAGCTAAACCTCCTCCGAAAGCTGATGACCAAAAGTTCAAAGAAACCAAGGAGTCTAGGATCTGCTTCCAAACAACATCCAACTCTCTCCTCAACTGGATGGCAGATCACTGACACAAGAGAGGCTGGTGTTGACTCTTCGATGCACAGATCTGATCCCGAATCAGAACACTCTGAACAATCTTCAGATGACATTTCAAAGCAGGATGAAGGGAATGACTCAGATATGGAGGACACTGACAACGCTCACATTCCCAAGGTGTCGAGCCACTAACTTAGTTTAAGTAAGCCGATTCCCGAAAGCGATAGAACCTGCTACACCTGAACCAGAATGGACCATTCCCCCGCTGCCAAATGATTTCCCGGAACCAGAACATAACTGGCTAATGCAAACACCTCAACGTTTAAAGTTCCGGAGGAAAACAATCTCAAAAGGAAGACGATGATATTTGGGTTCGCTCATCAAATGTTCTCTCTGCAGACGAACAGGAAAGAAGAAACTCTGCAAAGCTGATTTAGAAGGACCAGCTTTCAACCTTGTTAAAGCCTTTCACAAGAACAGTGTCTTTCTTCAATATCAGATGGATGAATGCCATAAGCTGCTGACAAATAAAGTTGATTTGAGTAATCCTGAGGGTCATCAAATTCTGAGAAATATATATGAACCACTGCCCTTAGGAGGTCCACCAGGTCAGTAACTTATTTCAACCATAATTCTTCTTCAATAAGGATCTGGATTATCTTCTGACAGGTGACAAAGAGCGAAAAATTGCCTTATCCATATCCAAGCTCAAAGCCGCTCGTTACCTAGACTTTGGCCTTGAAGAATTAGTTCCATCGTTGTGGGTTGAGAGTGAACGCGAATATGATATCAGGCGGTTTATGGCAACACTCACGATGGTTTTAGGATGGAAGGAAATCTATATCAACAAACACAGAGAGTCCTCTGACGGAAGCAGTAGATCGCCATGCGAATTCTCAGTGTAGTAAGTGTCAAAGTGTTTGAAAAATATAATACAACAACCTAAAGATAGAATAATTCTTCGTCGAGCTGATATCAAGAATAACAAGATCTCGAAAGGATTTCAAAAATCTTCATCCAAATGATTTTGAAGATCTGTTCCTTCTCAATATTCAAGAAAAGCTCAACCATCTGCCCAAGACAGACAAGACTAGTCTTCACACGGCAGTCAACATGTGGATAAGAAACTGGGATACAGAAAATCGTGTGGGGGAGAACATACAGCTCGGGATTGAAAGTTATCAAACAAAGATTCAACCTTGAACGTCCAATTGGGATTGCAGCCGACTATTACTTCAAAGAAGACTATACGATCGTCCCTAAGCCAAGAGCAGTTGTCTACAGAGACAGAAATGATCAAAGAAAGCTGATGAGACTGAATGAGCTTCACAAGTTTAGTGATGGGAACGTTGACAAGAGTCATGGAAAAGCAAGACCAAATGGTTACAGACTTTCATCTGTTACGGTATAATAAGGGCATGGAGACTAGGAAGGGTCAGAGGATGACAAGAGAAGAAGCAAAGACTTCATCACAGCAATCGAGAAATACTGACAGATCAAGAAAGATCTATAGAAGTCTAGAAAGCTTCGTTGGAGGAAGAATAAGAGATATTGACTACAGGCTAATCAACAGAACTACGTGACGACATCGTCATATAACAATCAAAAGGTCAATCTTATTTCTTAGTTTATAATAATATACCTAGTACATAAGTAGGTAGTTAATCTCTTGACGGTTAAGTTAGGAGTAATTTATATCCTCAACGATGAGGGGGAGCAGTTATATGGTCTCTTACTACGTCTTGCGAATTAAGGCCACACTTTTCTTCCCCTAAATTTTATAACATATTTAAATCAATTGATATCCAAAATGTCAAAGGGTTTAAAATTTTTGATAAGGGGAGAAAATGTGATTAAAATATGTGTATAATAAAGAACAGTGATTATTAGGACTCATATACTCCGCCCAAACGTGCTAAACAATTTCGAATACCGAAGCACATTTTGAGGGGGAGCGTTTCTGAAAAATGTCAAAAACAATCGAGGTACTAAACGCTTTGATATTTATATCATAAGTACCTTAATTGAATTTTCAATTGGTTTTATGGAAAGGAGAACTGTACCAAAAGACCGACCATGCATTTTACTTAATTGGAGTTATAAGGTTGGTAAGGTTAGGTACTATTCCCAATGATCCAGCCATAACCGGAGGGATCTACCCAGGGACAATCCACTAGTTAGTGTAGAAGTCCTTAGGTATGACATGAAAAAGGAGTAAAAGTGAGAATAAGGGAAAAGTGCCGACTGAGATGGAGCTAGTACTGGAATAAACCCAACAAGGTTCTAGTCATGAAGTCTCGGTAAGCACTGAAGGGGTTGAAGAATTAAAAAGAATTGTAAAGATAAAGGGTGTAAAGAAAGAAGCCCTCTATTCACTTAGGCAGAAACCGGGTCAATTCATATGCTGCCAGAATCACTAAGATGATTGCTGACATTGAAGATAGACATCATGGACCCAGTGATGCAATGCACAACCCTCCCTAGCCACTCAGAATCTTCCAAAAGATCTCTGTTTCATTTCTCACGGAGACTAAACACGTTATCTATTGACTTACTCACTCCGAGTTAGTTGATATTGAACAGGTGGCAGTCTGCTCCGGCCTCCGATTACTAGAACCAAAATGCACTATTGAGTCTAGAGCCAAGAGATCGTCAATTAATCTCATTAGGACACATATCCAATTCTCTTGTCTTTCACACACTATGGAAACAAGTCTATCCTAAGAGTCCTACGCATTATCATTGTGATATTGCCAGAACATCCGAGTGAAACGATGGTTTTTCACAATGAAGATGGAAATCCTGCTAGAGCCAACATCAAACAAGCTCTAGGTAGGTGACTTGTGCGATTCTATAAGAATCAAACTTGTGTCAACTGGAAAGAAACAATGGTGCGTCTGTGTGAATCAAACTTGTTCCAGTATAAGAATTGACGGTTATTGATCATATTGCCCAAATAAAAAACAATCAAAACTCTCGAAGTGGTTACAAAATATTTTGCATAAGAAACACTTAGAGCTGACTTTCAAATCAATTTTCCTCTTTTTTTCTAACACATGTTTCTCATTAACAGGATATCTAAAGATAAGATGAGAAGATGAAATTCCTATAACCTACGGAATGCACAAATCAATCATCAAGTGAATAACCAATGCTCAGACACGACCTACACTTGTCTCTATAAAGTTATGAACAAACCCTCATAAAGGTGTCAAAGCTGATCGCAAACTCTGGATATCATGTATTTCTTCACAAGTGCACGAGAAGCTGATCCATTACAAGATGATGTAAGATTATGTTTGGGTGATGATCTCAAGAAAGTCAAGAGATCACAATAAAAGACAATTACTAAGATGAATCAAAAGATCACTATCCCAAATGTACAAGATATCAAATGTCTACGAGCTAAAGACTGAAGTGATTAAGTTTTGTATTTTAAGGGGTGACCTCCCTTAGGGGGAGATTGTTAGATATTAGAAAAAGACTCGGTCACCCCGTGTATTTTACTGTTTATTATAGCTCGTAGTTTAATAGTTAATAGTATGATTTTCGGTATTAAGCCGGGTACTAATACCCGGTATATTGTAAGAACTATATAAGCCTCTTCCAACTTTGGAAGAGGCAAGCTAGTCATTTACTCTTTTCTTATAAAAAACACATTTTTTCTCACTAGAAAAACTCTCTCATGTGTTTCTCTCTCTAGAAACTAGCCAAGTCTAAGAATCGACCCCGTGTTATGATATATGATATACCACACTCTGTCTATCTGTCTGAGGGTGATAAGTCGTACTCATATCCAATTGCATTCCTAAGGCTTTCTGAAAGGTTTTCCAGAGACGTGATGTAAACCGTGCATCACGATCCGAGATAATAGACACATGCACTCTATGACGCACGATAATTTCATCAGTGTACAACCTCGCCAATTTCTCCGTACTATAATCTTCACGTATTGCCAGAAAATGTCTGATTCTTGGTCCACTCTAATTCACATAACCCATATAACATCGCGTGCCCACTCCTTGTCTAGGTAACATTCGTGAATAAAGGTCACATGTGGATTATTTTCCTCATCTTCCATTTGGGTATCTCTGTTGTTGAAATAAGCCCGAAGGCCTTTGATGCTCAAGCCCTTTACCTTTTCAACAAGTTAAACATTCGCTATATACATAGGTATCAATATCCCTCATCATTCTCGCCACAAAGTACATATTCTCGAAGGTCAAGTAAATATCTTATCCCTCTAAAGGATGTACGGAAATAACCTGACTATTACCCTCATCTACATAACTGTTCCACAACCTCCTACTAACGGAACCCATATTCGATCCATGAAGTATATGTAACATTTCTCAATTTTAGGTCATTTTACGACTCCTATTATTTGTCACTATTTATTTTAGTCCGATGCGCGCTTACTTTTAATTTAACTTTTAAGCTAAATCGCGTAGACTAGAAATAATCATTTAACGTAAACGGTCATCAAATAAATTAAGGTTTACATCAATAAAGTGTTATACAATTATTAAGAAGATAATTAATGACTTTAGGTATTTTATTTTTATTGGTCACGTAAAAGGCTTACGTTTCGCAATAAAATACATTTAGACACACCTCGAAAATACCTAGACTTACCTATACTCAAACCAACACCCACTTTTAATCCTTAAACACAAAATTTAATAAAATCTTGTGTTAATAATCCACTAGGGCTGAATGAAGGGACTAATCAACTAGGAAAATCCTTAAAACCTCCTAAGTACATGTACATCTTAAGGCATTAAACCTTGTACTTGTAAAACCTTAATAAGATTGCAAAATCTTGTCTTTCCTTTGATCCTACACGTCCCTCACTCTAAATCAACTAGAAAATCCTTAAAAATCTACACTAAGTACTTGTACATCAAGGGATTAATTAAGACTAGTACTTAATGTCCCTAACTAGTCTATTACACAATGGTTAATGACAAATTGTGCTCTCTTTCTCTCTTGGGTACCCGCGGCAACACAACAACATATATGAAATCAAAGATTTTCAAATCTTAGGTAAATCTTGTACCTAGATCATGTAATTAAGGAATGTACTAGTAGGGTATTAAGAAAACCATGGGAGACTAACTAAAAGCCTCAATACCACCGATTAGGGCTCGATTTGGTTTAGTTTTGGGACAAGAAAACCTAACTAGATCCTAAGCCTATATATACCCATGTACATTGACATTTAGCACTCTTGAAAACTCACACACACACTAAACTCTCTCAAGCAAATAAAACATATTATTCCTCTCTTGTTCGGATCATAAGCCGCAAACAAACACCCTCATAATCTCCCTCAATCATACAAATAACACTAAGGTATTCATACAAGGTCACAAGAAGGTTATCGAGCTAAGGATTGGGTATTTATATAAGCTTTGAAGCTTGAGTTTGGTTATTCTGATCGTGTATACACTTGGATTGCCATTCTACTCGTTCCAACACATAACCAAGTCATTAGGACCCTTTGTACATCGCGTTCAAGCTTGTACATTTCATGTTATAGTTATTTCTTTGATATCTAGTCGTGTAGGCCACGTTATTATGTGATTAACAAGTTTACATGGGCGTGAACACGCATGGTTCAACCCATGCTTGGCACACGTACATATATGTACATATATTCGACCTTGTGTAGTGCTAGAATACAAAGAAACGTATGTGTTAGATATTAGAAAAAGACTCGGTCACCCCGTGTATTTTACTGTTTATTATAGCTCGTAGTTTAATAGTTAACAGTACGATTTTCGGTTTTAAGTCGGGTACAAATACCCGGTATATTGTAAGTACTATATATAGCCTCTTCCAACTTTGGAAGAGAAAAGCTAGTCATAAATTCATTTACAAACGCGACACTTATGCGTGCTAAATGAGCCTACGTTGTTATTAGTATAATAACGAAACCTAAGAAACACTAGGGAACTTAACGGGCCACTAAATGGTCTCGTTAAATCCCACACAGCCCGCATTTAGGCCCAACATGCCTAACATCCCATTAGTAAGGGACCCGTAGCTTATTATTAAGCTCATTCGAGCTTATTGTTGGGCTAATAACTTATTGAACCCATGAATAGAAAGACATGCATGAAAAGAAACCCTTAATGGGCCTATAAGGCCCACTAGCCCACGTACGAACCAAACAAGCCAACCTCGTTGACCTACAGCTTATTAATAAGCACCCTCGAGCTTATGGAGAGGTCAAGTGTGCTTATTAAACTTATAGGAACCCTAACACAAAAGGAAAACCAAACCGGACCCTTAGCGGGCTTGACGGCTTATTACCGTTGCCAAACACGTGCCTCTAAGCCACGAATAGGCTTGGAAAGCTTATTGGTGAGCTTATACAGCTTATGAGACTTATTATAGACTTAGGAAGCTATTGGACCTAAAGGGATCAAGCCTAAACACTTAAAATACTATTCAGACTTATATCGGGCTCAAAAAAAGGCCCCATTAAACAAAGTTACAACGCTTAATGAAAAAGCCACAAGATAAAAACATCTTAATAGTAGATTCTGTAAAGGATTGCATAATGTAGAGTGGTAAGAGCGAGATAATAGGAATCGCGGTTGGATGTAGAGCCATTTGGGTGTAGCGCCTTCGGGGGACTAGGCGCAGTAGTGAGGGGGGGCTCCACGCGTGAGGCGCCAACAAGCTCAACGTAAGCCGATGGGCTGATTGCTTATAATTTCCAACTAATATATGTTTCTGCATATATCTGAGTCTTATATAAGTTCAAATAAGAGCTTATAGATCTTCTTTTAGAGAATCCTAAATGGTCCCTTTTGAAGTAATTGTCTTATAATGGGCCATTGACAAGAAGACTCAATACATTCCCAATAAAGCTCAATAAGCGTACAACTCAACACAAGATTATTCAAATAGTCATAAATAATAGAACACAACGCTAGCTTATGTAGCAATATAATAGTACTTATTAAAACCTATTGTAACACTTGATAGATGCTAATAATTGGGTTAAAAACATACAAAAAAAATAAAAAACAATAAATTTCTAACAATAGTTAAAGAGGGCTAAAAATGAATCACAAAATCTTAACATTAAGGAGTAAAAAACAACGTACATAAACATTGATTTTTACAAAACATTAGGGATGTTTTTGTAGCTTCTAAAACTTAGGGACCTGTTTATAGAATAATAAAGGGTACCTAAAGTGTACTTGTTGTAAAGTTAAAGGACTAAAAGTGTGAATGTGGAAACCTAGGGGTTTAAAGTGTAAATACTATAATTTCATAAACAAATGGACTATTTTTGTAAATATAAGAAACCTAAGTGTATTTCATGAACAAAGGTAATTTTAATAACCACTTAACATACCGTACGAGTTATATATTGTTCGGATATTATACGAGTTAAACCACGACTTAATAAATACGAATATTTATTAATAACGTTTATACATATACTAGAACGTGTGTAATCGTATACCTTCCCAAGAGCCATCAAGTAAATACAAATACGATAAACATGTGCACCACCACACAAGTGATAACAGTATATATAAACTAGCAATTTAATTTTAGTTTATGCATTAAGTCGTTAGCCTAAACTTGTAGACTAAGACTGGCCGTATGTACTTAGGTATTTGACGGTGTGATTCATTGCCATACTTGGATATATTTACCATTTTCAGAGGACTACTTACTAAGGTGTATTTTCATAGGCCTCATGTTTTATAATTATTTAAATGATTTACATATTTGGGGTGAGAACATGCTTTGTTTTACAAATTGGACGCAAGTGTACATTTTATACTATGATTACGTGTTTGCCTAAGTAGCGATAACCCACTGAGCCCTTTATCATGAATTGTCAATTACTAGATTGTAAGAGCGAATGTTATAAATAGTCTGTTGGGATTTACAACCCGTTTGGGTGAGTAGCGCACACTGTGCCGGGTTGCCGACAAAGGTGGAGGGATTTGTGTGGGGGGCGCAAACGAAATACCTTGTCAGATTTGGGAATGTATCGGGTTAGAACATCCATTCACGGGCATTTATTGGCAATTTAATTGCATTCATAACATTTGGAACTTCAGTGTCACAGCTTATAAAAACGTAATTACTTTTTTATGGATGTTTGCATCTGTTGCTTAATCATACACTTGGAAATCTTGCGGTCCACTATTGAGTTACTATAAACCTAATTAAATTCACCAACTTTATTTGACACTTTAAGCATTTATTTCTCAGGTCAATAAGGCACGAGGTGCTCAGATACATTGGGGGTCACTCTTTGGAAAGAGTCAGTACTAAAGATTTAGGCGTATTACATTTTGGGAATATTTGTTATAAACCAAAATCTTTACTTTATTGACGAACAATTAAAGCCCATGACTCAGTAATGACAATCAATTTGTTAATTCAATGCTCATTTTAAACGACACGTTTAGTGGTCGTTCTCATATCTTGTGCTATTGATCTATGAAGTAATGCCCTCGGATATTCAACATTCCGCTGCTACCCAGATTTGGGGGTGTTACAGATTGGTATCAGAGTCAAGGTTATAGAGAACCAGGTCAAAAGTTTTGTCTAGACTATAATCATTTTCAAACACTACAAAATTTAAAAGGGGGTTTGCACGGGACACATACATTACATTTTGGCAATCTAAGCATACATGATTACTATGGACATACACTGTTTTAGCATTAGTAGTTTACTAAGTGCTTGCATGATTGATATACGCGTATATAAATTATACTATGTATATTACTATAAGAGTCTTATAAGTAATACTTATATAAGTTATTTTGTTTTTACAGCAGTCATGTTTCATGCATCATCCGCGGTTACCTACACTTCCGTCTACACCGACTCGAGCCAGGGAGGGTATTTTGGGGAGCCGAAGAGGAGATATCTGAAGGAGGTTCTCCATGAGTCATCGTATTAGGATACGATGGACTCCCTATACAGCCGGTAGCCCCACCATCATCGGATTACATACCTGACTCCGAGGAGCCACAGACACTACCAGTACCACAGGACGAGGATAAACATGAGCCTATGTTCATACAGCCACATGAACCTGACTACGTGCCAGAACCTATATACCCTAAGTATATACCATTAGAGGATGAGCATGAGTTTTCGGTTGAGGAGCAGCCATTACCTCCTATTGATTCACCTACTGTTGAGTCACCAGGGTATGTTACTGAGTCAGATCCCGAGGAGGATCCAGAGGAGTATGAGGATGATGAGACCAAGGATGGTCCGGTTGACTATCCCATGGACGGGGAAAAGGATGGGGATGATGATGACGGCGATTCATCTGGGGATGACACCGATGATGAGGACGGGGAAGACGAGGAGGATGATGATGAGGAGGAGAACTTAGCTCCGGCCGACTCTGCTATAATTGTACCTACTATTGAGCTTGTTTTCCCACCAGTGGGACATAGCCTCTTATACCACCACCCTCCACTGACATTACTACCACTGGAGCTAGGATTACTGTCCGGCTTCAGGCTTCCATATCCCTTCCACCAAAGGCAGATGTTGAGAAACTTCTAGCCATGCCTACTCCACCACCATCACCACTTACCTCACTATCACCACCCTCTGCAGGAGAGCACCTTGCTAGGTGCACGGCTCCATCTCCACATTCATCACCACCATCTGTGCCATCACCATTACTAACATTATCTGGGTGTCCAACCCAAATCCAGACACTCAGGATATCCTCCACTCAGGCCCTTGTTGATGCGGTTACTGCCGCATTATCATCACCTCCAATACCACCACTACTACCATCTCTATACATACCACCACCTATTGACCGTAGGGATGATGTTCTCGAGTCCGAGCAGCCACCTCGCAAAAGGTCATGCTTGTTTGCTCTAGGCTCCAGGTATGAGGTCGGGGAGAGTTCTACTGCTAGACCTACCGAAGGTTGAGGGGTAGACTATGGGTTTGCCAGCACCTTAGATGCTGAAGAGAGACGACGAGGGAGTAGAGAGGTTGGGTAAGGTAATACGGATACTTGATGATCCGGCAGAGGCAGGTTTCCTGAGGATAGCCCTATGACCGTGGGAGAGGTCAATACTAGGGTTACAGAGCTTGCTGAGCTCCATGAGCATGATACGCATGACTTATATGCTCTACTAGAGGATGCTCAGGATAGTAGGACTCGCATAGCATAACGAGTCACTATGGACTCGCAGCGGGTCGACTTACTTATGGGGGATAGGATGACTCTCCAAGAGACGGTACTCATTGTGGAGGAGGATGCCTATGCTTCCTGAGAGGCTTAGGCTCATGCAATAGGATTGAGTCAGGTGGTCTATTATGAGCTTCAGACACACCGTGGGCAGGTATATGCACACGAGTCCCAACTCCATGCACATCAGACACAACTACAGTTATAGGGTACTCTTATTCAGACACAACATCAGGTACATGAGACTTGCTCCCAGATGCAACAAGCTGAGATGGCAGAGCTTTGAGAGACTGACTGTAGGCGTTAGGCACAGATGATAAAGACTCTCCGGGTGATGAGAGACATGAGGCAAGAGATGAGTTACATGCAGGCCAAGTTGTTAGCACTGCGAGAGCAGCGGATGAGGGCTAGACAGCCAACACGAGATGCTAGAGTTCCAGATCACCAGGATGCTTCTAGGGATGCTGATAATCACATTTAGTGGTCAAGGTCATTTTATTTTGATAGCTTGTTAGTTCAGCATGTTAAGATATTAGGGTTTTCCCCGCTATCATAGCCTGATAATTTGTATTGTATTTTGGTGTACTAAAACGTATTTCCAAGTAAAATTTTTCCAAGTTATGAATGAAATAGATGTGTTATGTTGTACTATATACCTCTCTTGTGTTGTTGTCTCATCTGTAAATTATTGTATATCTCGTCATGATCATGACCTCACGTTTTGTCTCTTGTGATTTAGACGAATCATGGCACCTGTGACAAGACGAGGACCGAATACCTCACCTAACAACACCAACCCAAACAACATGACTCCAGAATCCGTCCAAGCTATGATTGATCAAGCTCTTCTGCGAAACTCCACCAATGGAGATGGAAGCCACAGTTCGCACGGGGATAACCGAAGGAATGTGCAAACTGCGCGCCCTTGTTTCTACGCTGACTTCATGAAATGCCAACCTTTGAACTTCAAAGGGACTGAAGGCGTTGTCGGTTTAACCAGGTGGATCGAAAAGATGGAATCAGTCTTCAATATCAGTGGTTGTGCCATTGAAAATCAGGTTAAGTTTGCCCAATCCTGCAGCCCCCGTCTGCTTAGGCTGCTTTTATAACTGGAGGGAATAGTCATATAAGAAACCGTAGGTCCTGATGCATATTCAATGAACTTGGGAAAGTAACTTAAGAAGAAGAACCGGAATAAGTATAGTCCACAGTAGTAAGTCAAGAAACTAGAAAATCGAGTGGTGGAACCTAAAGGGTCAAAGGGAACGATGATCCAACACACACTGAACGATTCCCAATAGCTAACCCTGATATGTACCAAGTTTTGTTGCTAATAAACTGAGAAGGTTGACAAGTACATTAGTGGACTTCCTGATAACATTTATGGAAATGTCAAGTCTGCCAGACCCAAGACGTTGGATGAGACTATTGAGTTGGTCAACGACTTGATGGATCAGAAACTTCATACATATGCGGAAAGGAAAACTGACAACAAAAGAAAGGCTGATTACTCATTCAGAAACAACCATGGTTATCAACAACAACCCTTCAAGAGACAGAATGTCGCCAAGGTATACAATATGGGGTCGATTGAAAATAAGCCATACAGTGGATCTTTGCCCAAGTGCACCAAGTGCCATTTTCATCACAATGGCCCGTGTACTCAGAAATGGCCACAAATGTAAACCATGTAGGGCACTTTGCCCGGCGACCTGCCAGGATGTTCTGGCAACACAAATTTTGCTAATACTCAAACTGACAGTGTGGCAAAACCCAAGGGAATGGTTATTTGAATGTATAAGCTCCAGACATTTTCAAGAGAGATTGCTCACATGTAGAAGATAAGGATGGGGAAATGGGAGTGCACAAGCTGGGATGTATGCAATTGGGAAATCAGAGAAGAAAGGGAATGCAACGAGTGGACCCCGAACACTAATTTCGTCACTGGTAAGTTTCCACTTAAACAACCGCAATCTCAAGTCCTAGTTTGACACTGGTGCCGATAGAAGCTTTATATCTTCTGCGTTTAGTTCCCTGATTGACATCGCCCAAACTCCATTAGAAAATAGTTATGAAAGTGGAAATTAGCTGACTGAAAAATATTCGTGGTTATACACTATTATGCGGTTCACTTTAAATTTAGTTAACCATCCGCTCAACATAGATACTAATGCCCTGAAGAAACTGGGGAGTTCGACGTTATTATCGCATGGGATTGGTTAAGAAGGTTGTCATGGCCGTGACCGTGAGGTGTTGTTAGAAACTTGTTTGAATTCCCTATGGGAATGAAACCCTGATTTTTCATGGTAACGAAAGTAACGACGGGAGAGAATCTCGGATTTTTTTTTTTTTTTTTTTTTTTTTTGTTTTTTTTGGGGGGGTTTTTTTTTTTTTTTTTTTTGGCTATTAATCTCAATGTTTCAAAGGCTCAAGAGAACATGGAAAAGGTATGAATCAGATCCTTATTGGCACATATATCCGCTAAGAAAGAGGAGACAAGTCCGGAAGGAAAGAAACTTAAGGATGTACTAATCGTCCGAGATTTTCCTGAAGTGTTTCCCGAGGACTTGTCGGGTCTTCCTCTGGCTCGACCAGTAGAATTCCAGATCGACTTAATTCCAGGAGCCGCCTCACCGCGTACTCGGCAACCGAAACGAATGGCACCGTCCGAAATGAAGGAATTGTCAGAACAACTGCAAGAGCTTTCCGACAAAGGCTTCATAAGACCTAGTTCCTCACCTTGGGGAGCCCCGATCTTGTTTGTCAAAAAGAAGGATTGGATCATTCAGGATGTGTATTGACTTACCGAGAGTTAAATAAGCTGAGAGTGAAGAATCGTTATCCATTCCCAAGGATCGACGATTTATTTGATCAATCCTCCAAGTGTAACCAGTATTTATTCGAAGATAAGATTTGAGAACGGGTTATCACCGCCTTAGAGTACGAAGCAAGATATTCCAAAGAACCGGCATTTCGAACTCGGTATGGTTATTTAAATACATTTCATCATCCATCAGGCTAAACAAACACACCTGTATATTCATGGACCTTCAATTAACCGTGTAAGCAAGCCCTACTTAGGATAAGTTCGTAATGTCCTTCACGATGACATACTTTATTCATTCAAAGGACAAAAAGTCACAAAGAACATCTTAAGGCAATTTTGGAATTACTTAAGAAGGAGAAGTTGTATGCCAAGTTTGCAAAATGTGAATTTTGGATTCTGAAGGTACAATTTCTCGCCCCACCACTGTCATTAAAAGCAGAGGTAATTCATTGGATCCACAATGAAAGAATCTATCAAATAATTTTTGGGACATCTCCTAAGACACCGACGGAGATTTGCCAATTTTTAGGTCTTGCTGGTTACTATCAAAGGTTTATTGAAGGATTTTCGAAGATTGCTAAATCAATGACTAAGCTTACTCAGAAGGGAATCAAATTTAATTAGGTAGAAAAGGAAGAAAATGATTTTCAGTTAATAAAGCAAAAGTTGTGCAGTGCCCAGATTCCGTGCTTTTACGTGAAGGAAGCGAAGACTTTGTGGCTATGTGATGTCTTCACACAAGGGTTTGGGTGCTGTATTGATGCAGAGAGAGAAAGTGATTGCCTATGCTTCTCGACAACTAAAAATTTATGAAAGAACAACACCACTCATGATTTAGAACATGGATCGGTAGAGTAAGCTCTAAAGATATGGAGGCATTATCTATATGGAACCAAATTGCACCGTGTTCACCGATCATAAATGCCTATAACCACCATCATGCCAAATGAGCTTAACATGAGGCAAAAACGCCGTTGGCCTAGAATTGTTAGTGATTATGATTGTGACAAATTCGATATCACCCGGGAAAAGCAAACTTAGTGGCTGATGCATAGTAGCCGTAATGCAACGGATTGAGCCATTGCGGTTCAGCCATAAGTTATGACTATTGGCTTAGATCTTCCCAAATAAATACTAGAAGCTCAGAACGAAGCCCTAAAACTAGAGAATCTTGAGAATGAAGATGTAGGCGGTATGATCAAAAAGGATATACCCAAGGAAAAGTTAGAACCACGCGCCGATGGAGTTTTATGTTTAAACAGCAGGAGTTGGTTACCTTGCTATGGCGACTTAAGATTCATGATTATGCACGAATTCCACATGTCAAAATATTCTATCCATCCGTTCCCGAAAAGATACCAAGGACATGAAGAGAGCTACTTGGTGCCTAATATAAAAGCGGACATCGCCACATCTGTTGGCAAAGGTGCTTGATGTTGCAAGAGGTCAAGGCCGAAGCATCAAAGGTCGATCGGGATTGTTAGAACAACCAGAATACCAGTGGAAGTTGGAATTATATCACTGATGGATTTTAATCACCAATGCAATCCTAAGTTCGTCACAGAGGTTTTCGACACCATCTGTGTGATTGTTGGATACGACTTACCAAATCTGTTTCACTTCTGCCAATACAGGAGAATTATCCATTAGACAAGTTGGCAAGGTTGTACCAGAACAGGATAGTAGAAAGACACGAAATACCTGTTTCAAATCCACAAGTGATCTGTTATGGGAGTTCACATTAAATTTCTAGAGATCATTTTAGAAAGCGTTAGGTACAGATTTGAGTATGAGCACTGCATATCATCCAAAAACCGACGGTCAAAGCGAGAGGACTATTCAATCTCTCGAGGACATGCTACGTACTTGCGTGATCGATTTTGGAAAGGGTTGGGTTAAGCATATCCCCATTAGCCTAATTTCAACAACAACCACTTATCACTCGTAGACATAAATTCCGCCACCTTATGAGGCCATTAATGGTGCCTGAAAATGTCAAATCCACCTGTTTGGCAGGGCCAAAGTTGGCGGAAGCTCAACTTACTGGTCCAAATTGACCAAGGAAACAAACGGAAAAGATCATACCTTAACAAGCAGATAATTCTAGCTTCTCATGATCAACAAAAGATCTATGCTAATTTGAAGCGAAAGCCTAATAGAGTTTTGAAAGTTGAGGATAGGTTAGCTCAAGTGTCACGCCATGGAAAGGGGTTGTACGAATTCGGTAAGCGTGGTAGTTGAACCCGAGATTGTCGGCACCTGTTCAAGGAGGTTTAGCCAAGGTTGGTGAAGGTATGCCCTACAGTCTGGAACTTTCCTTAAGAGTTGAGCAGAGTTACCATACTTTCCATGGTCTAATCAGTAATAGAAATGTTACTACAGACGAACCATTAGTCATGCCGTAGAAGGAATTTCACGTTGACGATAAGCTCCAGTTTGTGGAAGAGCCCATTGAAATCATAGAACGGGAGATCAAATGATTGAAGCAAAGCCGGATACCATTGTTTAAGGTTCGCTGGAACTCTAGGAGAGGTCCTGAGTTCACCTGGGAACGTGAAGATTCGTATCAAAACAGAAATACCCACCATCTATTCACAAACCTATCTTCTTCAACCACAAAAGGTCTTAAGCTTTGAGACAAAACTTCTTCTAACGGGTAGAGACCTGTAACATATCTAAATTTCCAGGTCATTTTATGACCCTATTATTCGTCACTATTTATTTAGTCCGAAGCGCGCTTAACCTTTAATTTAACTTTTAAGCAAATCAGCGTAGACTATAAATAAACATTTAACTTAAACGTGTCCATCAAATAAATTAAGGTTTACAATGCAATCAAGCGTTATATAATTTATTAAAAGAATAATTATCGACAGATAAGACAATTCGAAAAACCATAAACAATTACCCGACCCCTCTTACGAAACACAATTACAAAACATTTAAACAACACCTCGTAAAATACCTATACTTACCTGAGACTCCAACCCGGACGCCCACACTCTATATAAAATCCTAAAACAAAAAATTTAACAAACTCAAGTTTTAATAATCCACCTAGGGTTGAATGAAAATGAGGGGACAAAATCAACTAGGAAAATCCTTAAAACCTCCTAAGTACATGTACATCTTAAGGCAATTAAACCTTGTACTTGTAAAACCTTAATAAGATTGCAAAATCTTGTCTTTCCTTTGATCTTACACGTCCCTCACTCTAAATCAACTAGAAAATCCTTAAAAATCTACACTAAGTACTTGTACATCAAGGGATTAATTAAGACTAGTACTTAATGTCCCTAACTAGTCTATTACACAATGGTTAATGACAAATTGTGCTCTCTTTCTCTCTTGGGTACCCGCAGCAACACAACAACATATATGAAATCAAAGATTTTCAAATCTTAGGTAAATTTTGTACCCGAATCATGTAATAAGGAATGTTGCTAGAAGGGTATTAAGAAAACCATAGGAAGACTTAACTAAAAGTCCTCATACCACCGATTAGGGGGGGCCCCCCCCCACACCCCCCCCCCCCCCCCTTTCCCCCGAAAAAAAAAAAAAAATTTTTATTGGTTTAGTTTTAGGACAAGAAAACCTAACTAGATCCTAAGCCTATATACACCCATGTACATTGACATTTAGCACTCTTGAAAACTCACACACACACACTAAAATCTCTCAAGCAAATAAAACATATTATTCCTCTCTTGTTCGGATCATAAGCCGCAAACAAACACCCTCATAATCTCCCTCAATCGTACAAATAACACTAAGGTATTCATACAAGGTCACAAGAAGGTTATCGAGCTAAGGATTTGGTATTTGTATAAGCTTTGAAGCTTGAGTTTGGTTATTCCGATCGTGTATACACTTGGATTGCCATTCTACTCGTTCCAACGCATAACCAAGTCACTAGGACCCTTTGTAGGTCGCGTTTAATCTTGTACATTTCATATTATAGTTATTTCTTTGATATCTAGTCTTGTAGGTCACTTTATTATGTGATTAACAAGTTTACATGGGCGTGAACACGCATGGTTCAACCCATGCGTGGCACACGTACATATATGTACATATATTCGACCTTGTGTGGTGCTAGAATACAAAGAAACGTATGTAATGAGATTTAATGTCAAGTTAAGGCTTAAACATGTTCGTTTATATGCAAATGTGAACAACAACGTAAACAATAACTCTTACACTCGAACTTTACAAAAACCATACATAAACTTTTAAAGAGAACAAAGGGGTGTGACTTGGGAAGGTGTATACGACATTATTAAATGTTTACATGGGACAAACGCTACACTTATGCGTGCTAAATGAACCTACGTTGGTTATTAGTATAATAACGAAACCTAATAAACACTAGGGAACTTAACGGGCTACTAAATGGTCTCGTTAAATCCATACAGCCCGTATTTGGGCCCAACAGCCCATTAGTAGGGGACCCGTAGCTTATTATTAAGCTCATTCAAGCTTATTGATGGGCTAATGACTTATTGAACCCATGAATAGAAAGACATGCATGAAAAGAAACCCTTAATGGGCCTATAAGGCCCACTAGCCTACGTACGAACCAAACAAGCCAACCTTGTAGACCCACAGCTTATTAATAAGCACCCTCGAGATTATGGAGAGGTCAAGTGTGCTTATTTAACTTATAGGAACCCTAACACAAAAGAAAACCAAACTGGACCCTTAATGGGCTTGGTAACCCATTACCGTGACCAAACGAAGCTCATTAAGCCCAAAAAATTAGCTTTAGAAGGCCATTCTTATTTTGTGAGCTTAACGCTTATAGGACATATAATAACCTTAGAAAGAGCTTAATGGACTTACAGGGGTAACCCAAAAGCTTTAAAAATGGCCTAAAGAGGTTCGTATTGGGCCAAAAAGACCCATTACTGAGGCTTTAATAGCTTATTGAAACGGTGCCACACAATTTAAAAAAAACATCTTAAAACAGATTCCTATGGGTGCTTATTGAGGTAAGAAAATAAGTTGGATCATATGAGAAACCTAAATGGACCTTTTAAAAATATTTCGGGTTAAGGTTGATGGGCTAACGAGCCCAACAAACTTGAATAAGCTCAAATAAGCTCACCCGAGCTTATTTTTCAGCCAAACAGAATTATTGAGCTTAAATAAGCTTAATGAGGGCTTATGTGCCTTTGGAAACTAAATTGGACCTATAAATTGCTTATTGGACCTTAACAAGCCCAATAAGGTACTATAAGCCTAAATAAGCTCATCCGAAGCTTATTTATAAGTTGTTTCAACCTTTGTGGCTTATTTGAAAGTAATAAATCTTAATGTCACCAGTTAGATCTTATTTGGACTAAAAATGCAATTTTTGTAAGCCAAGGGATTAAAAGTGTAAATTTGTAAACTTGAAGTTGAAAACGGTCAAAAATTATTTTTATAAAGTCTAGGGCCTGTTTTGTCATTACTGAAACTTAAGGGGCTGTTTGGAACATGTGAGGACCTAAAATGAAATTGTTGTAAAGTTGAAGGACTAAAGGTGTAATTATGGAAACCTAGGGGTTAAAGTGTAAATATTATATTTTTATAAACATAGGGACTATTTTTGTAAATATAGCAAACCTAAGGGTATTTCATGAACAAAGGTGATTTTAATAACCACTTAACATATCGGACGAGTTATATATTTATCGGATATTATACAAGTTAAACAACGACTTAATAAATACAAATATTTATTAATAACATTTATACATATACTAGAACGTGTGTAATCGTATAGCTTCCCAAGAGCCATCAAGTAAATACAAATACGATAAACATGTGCACCACCACACAAGTGATAACAATATATATATATATAAACTAGCAATTTAATTTTAGTTTATGCATTAAGTCGTTAGCCTAAACTTGTAGAATAAGACTGGCCGTATGTACTTAGGTATTTAACGGTGTGATTCAATTGCCATACTTGGATATATTTATCATTTTCAGAGGACTATTTACTAAGGTGAGTTCATAGCCCCACATTTTACAATTATTTAAATGATTTACATCTTTGGGGTGAGAACATGCTTTGTTTTACAAATTGGACGCAAGTGTACATTTTATACTATGATTACGTGTTTGCCTAAGTAGCGATAACCCATTGAGCCCTTTATCATGAACTGTCAATTACTAGATTGTGAGCGCGAATGTTATTAATAGATCTATTTAGGATTGATATCCCCGTTTGGGTGAGTAGCGCTCACTGTGCCGGGTTGTCAGACAACAAACGTATACCATATCGGATTTGGGATGTTGCGGGTTAGAACATCATTCACGGGCATTTATTGGCAATTTATTGCATTCATACATGTCGAGCTTCAGTGTCATGAGCTTAGGAAAACGTAATTATTTTTTTATGATGTTTGTATCTGTTGCTTAATCATACACTTGGAAATCTTGCGGTCCTTCAATTGATTTACATAAACCTAAGAATTCACCAACTTTATGTTGACATTTTAAGCATGTTTTTCTCAGGTAAATAAGGCATGAGGTGCCAAGATACATTGGGGGTCACTCTTTGGAGAGTCAGTACTAAAGATTTGTGGCGTATTACATTTTGAGAACATTTGTTATAAACCGAAATCTTTACTTATATTGTCGAACAATTTAAAGCCACGAGCTTATGTAATGAACAAGTATTTTGTTAATCCAATGTATCTTTTTAAAATGACACGTTTAGTGGTCGTTCTCATATCTTGTGATATTGATCTATGAAGTAACGCCCTCGGATATTCAATATTCCGCTGCCACCCAGATTTGGGGGTGTTACAATCCGTATGAGTTATTTATTGATATGATGGACTTATCATGGTCGTGCATCAGCCCACCAGAGGGCGGATAGTGTTTGAATGGTGAAACTCGTTTGGGTGTTGGTATTTTACTTTTGATGTTGCCATCGTACGGACAACAAAATATTAATTTTGAGTTGTAGGACCAATCGCGAATGAAATGGGTTTATCACTACAGGCTTCGACATCTATCAGCAGGCATTTGTGTCGATCAGCAATGGAAGTTTGGATAAAGAGAGTATGCCCGTACGTCTTGCGTAGGATTTCACCGATCGGGACTGATTGGTCTCCAAATACGTATATAAGGATAATATCAATAATAGTATAGTAATAAGTATTCCGTAAGGATTTAAGAAAATTACTTTTATCCAAAGTAAAATTCAAAACCTTCCCGAGTCGTATCCCGACGAAGCATGAATTGAGAATCGGTTAAGTTCGTGATCGCGTGATTTGAATGATTTCAAGGATTTTGATTTTTGATTCTATTTCTACTTATGAAACGCAAAAACAAATAAAAGCAGGCAAACAAATAAGGAAATTAAGATTTAAACCTAAAAAGGATAACGAGAATCCTAAAACGCGACTAAACAAGCAAGCAAATCAAATTTTAACCCTACAAACTCAAATTTAATTTCTAAAAATCCCAAATGATTAAAAATAATTTTAGAAAAAAGAATTATATTTTTTTGGCTTTTATTTTATTTATTATGAATTAAAAACAGATTTAATCTAAAAATATCATAAAAAATATTAAACTAATTTATAAAAATCTGGAAAATTTATAGAAAAGTACTTTGAACAAATCTAAACTTAAGAAAAATAAAATGGAAAAATAAGCTGAAACAAATAAGCAGTAATTAAGAAGATAAGCAAATAAGCTTTAAAAACTAAAAAGACTATATTAATTAGATAGTGCAAGTTAGTAAACGAAAAAGATCCAAGGGCAGTTGGCAGTGAGAGTGTGTGTTAAATCGTTGGGGGTGTGAAGGGGAGGTCACAGGTTCAACCCCTGTGACCTATCTTTTTTTTAAAACATTTTTTTTATTTTTCTTTTTGAAAACTAATCTATAAGCAATAATAAGCAACTTTTGAAAAGGACTTAATTCTAATACTTATTAATAAGCTAGAAATAAGCAGAATGAAGAGTGACAGTTTAGCTTAACTAAAGCTTAATGACTTATAACAAACTGTTTGGCTATTTAGACTAAATAAGCAAAAAGAAAACTTAAATAAGCTAAAACAGACTCACTCCTAGACCTAATAAGCAGAAAGGACCAAAAATAAGCTAACAAAATAAGCTAAAAAGCACTTAAACAGACACTAAGACAGATTGCTATAAAACAGATTTGAAGGACTTTTGACTAACTTTAAACTAAATTAAGAACTAATAAGCACTTTGGAATAAGCTAAAAACTTAAAACAGATAAAGACTAATCCCCAAAGAACACATTTAAGCTAGAATTAAGACAATTGGTTTAGAAAATAAGCTAGCAAAAGGATTTGAAAAAGTGACAGACTCAACTAATATTTTTGGCTTTTTGGTATGATATGACAGTTTTAAAGCTAAACCTAGGACTCAATAAGCAAAACAAAAAGCTAAAAGGCAAAAACAGATGAACACCTATATCTAAAGAACACAATTAAGCTGGTCATAAGAAAATAAGCCTAAGAAATAAGCTAGAAAAGGACTTATGAGAAGACAGACTTAACTACTAATGATTTTGGCTTTTTAGAAAAAACTGACTACTTGAAGATAAATTTTAAGACTCAAAAAGACTTTTAACCAACTAAAACCTAAAAACAGATTATCTTAAGACTAAAATAAGCTAGGAATAATCAAAAGTTAATTAAGTAAAACCCTCTAACTGACCTAGATTTGAGATCTAAAAATTGACTTTTAAAACTTTTTAAAGGAAACTTAAACTTAAACTTGGACAGAATTTTAACTCAATCACACAAGTCAATTGCTCACTTAATCCATATCATTTCTACTGCATTCTTAACCCACAACAGGTATGAAACTAACACCAAATAGCACCTATTCCAAATCAATTTAAATAAGCTGGTATGACAATCATATTAACACACAGATTTAAACTTAGATATATAAAACCTTAAAAAATGATTTTATCCTTTAAAAACTTATAAAAGCTGAGTTATGAGCTTAGTTTGAGCTTATCAAACTTAGCTTAAAGGACACAAGGCAATCAAACAGTACTAACCTAGGTTGGTACTGCTTGTGCCAAACACACCTTAATAAGTTTGGAACTCATTTTTAAGCTTAAAACAGTTTATTACAAGTTGTAAAAAGCTAAAACCAAATAATATCTTATGAGATTAAGTTCAAATAAGCACGATTTAACCCCAAATTAGCACTAAATAATAAGCTAGAACAATAAGCATTTTTTTTATTTTTCTTAACAGTTTTAATCAAAACAAAGTAAAAGCTAAAAACAGATTATTAAATACTTTAAACTAAATGAGATAAGCAATAATAAGACAGATTAATCATTATTAAAGCCAGATTAAGCACAATTAAGCAGAATATAAGCAAAACAATTATTAAGCTAAAAATGAGTAAAAGAAGAAGTACCTTTGTCCCAGCTAAACTGGGACAAATAAGCTCTCAAGGAGCTGATCTATAAGCATTAGTCATGTTTGTGTAAAAACAAGTATGGTATTGTCCGTATTGTATAATATGCCATCACAAATTAGCTTATCATCCACAAAGCTGAGGTATATTTTAGAGGGAAGATTTTGAGGAAAAGTAGCTTAATCAGTTAAAGCCATAGAGAGCTAACATGAGTGTATACTAACTTCTTATTAACTAGGAGCTTATTAAGCTTATTAAGTGACATTTAAATCATTATAAGCTAAAGTAAAATAGAATTTAAAACATTAAGATTTAAAAGGAAACTTGCAATTTTATTAATATAGAAAAGTTTACAATGCTGGAAAAGAAAATATAATATGCTAAACGTTACAAATAAGCTACTAACACAAAAATAAGCTATAACAACCCAAGAAATTTCATCAACCTATTTTACTATGATCACAATTATACGGGGAAATTTTTTGCTTTATTACATTACTTGCATTTTCAATATCTCAGTATACAAAGTAACTTGCATAACTAAAGTAGACGAGCTCACGCAACCTACCTATGGCAATCCTGTCCTCATATATTTCAAGCAAACATCATAACATGTCAAGTCAATATCATCATATCCTTTTTACAAAATACATTATTCTTATAATGTACCATTCGTAACGTTATATCAAAACGGGCTTTAAACCGTTATCGTATACCTCTAAACCCTAATTCCATGAATGATTAATATCTAAAGTGAATGCACAAGCCACTAAAGAATATGTAAAAGCAATATAACATCTCATTTGAAATATAAAATCTCTTCAAGTCAAAGTACAAGTCTCTAAAAGCTCAATATACAAGTCATTAAGCATGACATCTAAAATAGCCGTTTTACCTCCGTTTTCATTCTAATTTCTTCACCATCACTTGTGTACAAGCTACTACACTCAATATACAATGTATAAACCCTAAATATTCTATTCATAAACTTTCATACACATTTATACACTCAAAACCCTAATACAAAACTCAGAAACCCTAACCCGAGCTAAATACTACACTATGACCCGTTTCTCGATATTTATCCATCATAAACCCAAAACAACTCTCAAATAAGTTTTAATAACTTAATTTAAAACATTATCAATCATGTTCAATCATCATTCCATCATCATTTCAACAATATACAAGAATTACAACTGGAAAACCCTAAATGAACCCTAAATGGATCATATGACCCGTTTACCCGTTTTCACCTATTTTATATCCAAACCATCTATAGATTTTTGCTAATAACACTTAATATAATCCTTGTGAACATTTATCTATCATTAAATTGGCAATATACAAGAATTAGAAGCTTGAAAACCCTAATGAAACCCTAACGAGCCCTACTTGAACCCGCGACATATTTCATTCATTTTTGACCCATTTTAACCCAAACCACTTACCAACTCTTGATTATAATCCTTAATATATGTCATAGGATCAGTAACTAATCATTTCTAACCAAGGACACATGAATTATAAGCCTAAAAAGACATGAAAACCCTAAACTATACCAAATGGTACCTACGACCTCATATCTTCAATTTAAACCCGTTTTAACCCAAACCAAATGCAAACCTTTGCTAATAAACTTATTTACAGACCTTGGTAACACATTCTAACCATCCATGATCGTTATGTACGAAATCTAAGCAAAGAAAACTTGTGAAAACCTTGTCGAGTCCAAATCTAACCCGCACCCTTTCTATATCATTTTTAACCCATTTAAAACCCTACCATGTGCAAATAACCACCAAGGATTCCTTCTAGATGTCCCTAAGCAGCTTACCCAGCAGCTTAGACCTTTCCATGGCTAAGAATGAGGCCACATGACCTCTTCTTTTGCCTAATACAGCCACGACAGCCTCCAAGACCCTCCACACCTTCATTTTAGCCTCTAGACCTCCACAACTTATGGTATAGCTTCAACACATCACCCACTAGACATCTCACATGTCCTTGATCAGATCACAAGAGTTCCTTAACCTCCTCACCCTCATTCAACTATAAATAGATGCTTCCATGCTTCATTCAAACTCGCACCCACCTTCATCTTTCTATAACCCATTTGGCAGCAATCCTTAGCTCCCTTATGATCATAGGATCATTAAAGAAGTCTAAGAAGCAAATCTTTAAAGATTTGAAGCCCCAGGAATAAGATACAAGGCGTACGAGTGGAAATACTACCCGAAATGACCCATTTCCACCATTTTTGCTCCTTGAAGCTCAAACCCAGGTTCTAGATATTCTACTTCTGCTCCTACACTCTTATAATGTTCATATGATCCTAAATATACTCTTGTTAAAGTTTCATAACTCAATTCATGCTCATTTTCCATTTTGATCCAAAACCGTACACCCGAAACCCTAATTTCGCGTTTTTCTTAAAACTAAATGTTATAATGATTAAATATTGTTATAATCTATCCTAGCATGCTTAAATAATGTTAAAAATAATCCACTTTTATTGATTAATGAAGGAATTTGAACTTAAAACCCGCGCGTTTACGTTTTGAAACCCTAATTTGACCCGTTTTGCTTCCTAGCTTAACGAATCGTTATTTTAAACTTGTGTTGCGTTAAAACTTCATATTTTAGTTTATTATAACTTATAAATGTCTATTGAAATGTTAAACTAAGCTTGCATGGCAATTTGGACATGTTTTGTAATTATAATCCATGCAAGGGGTTAAAAGGAAGACGTGGGCTATTTTTCGGGGGGGGAAACTTATACACTCATCTAACTAATAAGTGTCATTTTATCACGTATAACTATAGGGTCTATATGTCACTTTCAAAGTAACACAAGGTTTACTTGGTATATCTTTAAAACTTGAAGGACCAAAGTCGTAAAAATGCAAACTCCAAGGACTATTCTGCAACTTTTCAAACCCCAGGGTCTAAAATGTAACATTTTGAAAAAGTATAAAATCATATCCAAAACATTATCTGACATAACTTTAATTAACGCTTCTCGTGCTTAACATTTCCAGATATTGAATAAAACGCTTAAAACCGATCATCCGGAAGTTATATTGTACCACAATACTAGGGAGCTTCATATTAAGAGGTTTCATCTTGGTATTACGTTCTGACTGAGTTGTTGGGTTTACGATTTAAAGTGCCCTAGCTCCTCAAACATTTACTGAATGACTTCTGAATTATGATGGCCCGAACGGTGATACAATAATTCCAAACTCCTCAATCAAACTCATAACTCTTAAAACTAAAGTTCTAGAGTACAATCTTCCTAAGACTCAACATATTTACTCAGGTTGCATGACGTGGCTGTTTACTATCATTTTACTATATCAACCTTCCCTGGTTAAGATTGTGATAAGGTCGTCAGCTTTCATTTCAGAATAATTACTACATCTACCTATCAGGTGAAGTTCATAACCTTGCCTTTACTCGTTTACATGTTTTATAAACCCACGAGGGGGATACATGCTCGTTACAAACTCTTTTACATACTATTTTATCTTATAACAATGTGATTGCTTTTTAATGACTTAGTGAGTTCATAGCTCTCAAGCTTTTGGTAACTTATTATCATGTTTTTATAAACCCGCGCATATATTTGCAATTTTATTATCTTTTTGGTCTTTTGGGGTCGTTTAATTAGGTAAAAAGTATGTATAAAATAGCGAACGATCATTTCTACTGCATTCTTAACCCACAACAAGCATGAAACTAACACCAAATAGCACCTATTCCAAATCAATTTAAATAAGCTGGTATGACAGTCATATGAACACACAAATTTAAACTTAGATATATAAAACCTAAAAAATGATTTTATCCTTTAAAAAATTATAAAAGCTTAGTTTGAGCTTATCAAACTTAGCTTAAAGGACACAAGTCAATCAAACAATACTAACCTAGGTTAGTACTGCTTGTGCCAAACACCCCTTAATAAGTTTGGAACCCATTTTTAAGCTTAAAACAACTTATTATAAGTTGTTAAAAGCTAAAAACAGATTATTAAATACTTTAAACTAAATGAGATAAGCAATAATAAGACAGATTAAGCATTATTAAAGCAAGATTAAGCACAATTAAGCAAAATATAAGCAAAACAGTTATCAAGCTAAAAATGAGTAAAAGGAGAAGTACCTTTTGTCCTAGCTAAACAGGGACAAATAAGCTCTCAAAGAGCTGATCTACAAGCTTCAGCTTGTTTAAAAACAAGCTGGTATTATCCATAAGCCCATCTCAAATTAGCTTATCATCCACATAAGCTTAGGTATATTTAGGGGAGATTTGAGGTAAGTAGCTTAATCAGTTAAGCCTTAGAGAGCTTAACTGAGTGTATACTAACTTATTAGTTAACTAGGAGCTTATTAGAGCTTATTAAGTGACATTTAAATCATTATAAGCTAAAGTAAAACATAATTTAAAACATTAAGATTTAAAAGGAAACTTGCAATTTTATTAATATAGAAAAGTTTACAATGCTGGAAAAGAAAATATAATATGCTAAACGTTACAAATAAGCTACTAACACAAAATAAGCTAAAACTAGACACCCCATCTGTGTGAGGAGCTCTTCTTATATAGTGCTCAGAGGAAGGATCCAGAACCCTAGGGGCGTGTAAGCCTTCAATCCTAGCCTTCTAATCTTGTCCAATCCCCAAGCAATCATTTGGAGTCCTTAGATCATGTGACACGCATCCATAGCCAATGAGAGAGTAGAGGATTGCCAGTGTGGCCTGCCAAAATGTCATTGCGTGCGTCATTAAGCTTCTAGAAGGAGAGGGGAGCGTGTGAGAGTGAGGATTTTACCCTGTCTGTGATTTTGTTGATGGTGAAGGGAGGGAAAAATGAGATGAACAGTAAATCTCATTTACTCGTTTTTTTGTTTGATATAAGTTTAACTGGGTCAAAGTTTGAGGAAATGGGCTTTTATAAATTGGGCCAAGTTTAAACAATATGGATTTGGACATTTAGTTTATAAATGGATTAAAGGATTTTAGGCTTTAAGGTTATACATTGTTAATGGACTGACCCGGCCCATTAAATGGGTACGGGTTGGCCCATTTAAAGATGTATGCGCCTTCAGCTTCGGTTTTTCACGCTCTTTCCATTCTCGTGCTCGGTTTTGTCCGATTTGTTTCGTTTTAGTCCTTTTGTGCAATATTCGTTACCCGTAAGACACAATTCACAATACAAGCGAATACAATGCATTTTTCTTTATTTATTGGTCACTATTGGTCTTTTTAGCTCGTTTTATTAGGCAAAAGGTATGTGTATTTAAGCACATACCAAAATCTCCCATACTAAACTATTGTCGTGTCCTCACGCAATGTCATAAATACAAACTTAGAAAACCAAAAATTTCTACCCCCTTAGACTAATTACCTCGAAAAAGTAGCTAAGTGTTCATCTAAGGGGATTAAGAAATCACTAGTTTTACCATTTTTATGCATTTATTATCGTTCATACATATCATAACTTCATGGAACAAGAAATACTAAATAGATAAATTCATCGTCCTTGATTTTTCACCCGCCCCAAACCATGCTTAAAAACGAAATCATTGTTAAATACAAGTTAAGATGCTAACACTACTCATAGATGCTAATTGCGGATGCATAGCTACTTTTCGCTCCCTTATTCCTAAATCCTCTAAAGATTTTATTATCAATATTATTTGTGACAAATAAGTTAATATCTTATTCATATAAAGTAAACCCGGTTTAGACCACAATTAGTTCGAAATCCTTTCCTAAAGAGACGATATGGTGAGAATAAGGTCCACATTAAGGTTCTAATTTCGCATGATTTAGGAGTTATTCTTTTTAGATAACCCCGGAGTCAAAATTTAGCTTTATTATTATTATTATTATTATTGCAACATTATTAAACCTCGGTCCTTTAAACAACTGTCACATTGGTATGCGAGCCGACCATGGTCCAGGAGTCTTATTTCGACCTCGGTGATCCTCGACCTTTTAGAAGGTTGCAACATCGGTTGTGAGCCGGCAAGATGCAGCAAACTTTTATCAGTCTCGGATTATTACTATGTGCCTTATTTAGAAGACTGCCACATCGGTTGTGAGCCGGCAAGAGGCAGTAAGCTTTTATTAGCCCACAATTTTATTATCATTATTATTACCTCCACCCTTTAAACGACTACCACATCGGTTGTGAGCCGGCAAGAGGTAGTGGTCTTATTTCGGCTTTGGTTTATTACATAACTTATTATTATTAGCCAAATTTCAAGTCATGTGGTCTTTTAACTACCTAGACAACGGTAGCGAGCCGTCAGGAATCGGTAGCCTATTTCCCCACAACACTGACAAAACCTCGATGTGTACCTTACTTTCACCAGAAGGAATCTCTACAAAGTGATTTAAACTAAGAATCGCAAAAACCTAAAGCAACTTTATTTATTAACAATTATATAACGTTTATTAAGCTGGTGGGAGCAAAAAGCCACAATTAACCTCTATGAGCCTTAAAGAGATCCAACTACTCTATGTTTAGCATCTAACTTATATAAAACTCTATCATTTCTTGTTCTTCGCAAATTTAAAATCTTTAATAAAAAGATCCGCGAATGCTTAGTCTAATAAAACAAGCTTTGCATATTTAAAGTCTATCATGGAAACTTGCAAAACTCTTGGCTCTTTAAAGCTAGAATTCGCGTTTTAAAGCTTCTTGTATAAAAGACTAGCAAAAACTTAAATTTATATAAGTTAAGGGGCAAGCTAGAGCGCAACATGCTCGATCAAGTCAAAATTTATTCCTTAAAAAGACAATACTTTGTGTCAAAACACTTATTCTATTTTTGAAAAAAAAATTAATTTTGGCATATTTTTGCTATTTTTGGTGGAAAAACGGGGTTACGTGAAGACAAGGCAAATGCAAGTAAGATCGAATCGAAAGATCCCCCCATACTAGAACTACACATTGTCCTCAATGTGAGACTGTCATCCCCATACTAATTTCAAGGCATAATCCATATATAAGATCTAGGATATCGAATTCCCATATATAAGCATGCGAAGGATTGAAGATCGAGTGGACGATGGAAAAAACCACGAGTACGAGAGTCTTCATAATCCGGACAATCCTAGACATAAAACCACAAAACACAAAACACGAGAAAAAAAGAGGCAAGCCTCCTCACATCACACTTATTCATAAATATTATATTAATATAATAAGCATGGGTTTCCACCCACGAAGCGCTTTTTTTGGTAGCCGAGTCACGAGCCTAACTCGACCTTGAATTTAATGGTCCATAGGGAAAGTTTGGAGATCCATGACATCAGCGGTGGTTTTGTCACTCCAATATTATATGTTTAAAGTCTATGGACCATTCTCCTGAATTTTGGTACCGTCGGTTTGTGATAACACGACGCTCCATAAGGAAAACTTGGTACGGTGAATTTCCGGTCCAATGGGTTTTAAGCTTGCCGGGTAAAAAATTTTAATCGAGATTGAAGAGAAGAAAACTCGATCACAACGTTAAAAACGCTGTTTTTAATCTTGGAGTCATGAATCTTTCTCGTTTTCTCTTTGTAGATTAAAGAATTCTCGTAAGCTTGATCCTGGAGTTCATTTAATTCATTCATTTGAACTTTCCGGTGATCACCCGTGGTCTTAAGGTCAAAATTACAATGTTTTAAGGCCCAATAGGTCTTGTGTTCAAGCTCGATAGGAAGATGACAAGCCTTTCGTACAATAGCTTATTTAGGTGTGCAATCCGATGGGTGTTTGAAAGCGGTACAGGAAAGTCCCATATTGCATCATCCTATTATCAGACCATGAAGCACGATTTTCACCTATGGTCCTTTTAAAAAATACGTTTCAAACCACGATTTGGAAACCTCCAATTGTCTAGCGTTTGTGATGATACGCGGTAGAAAGACGATGAGTAACTTCATACTTAAGCATAACTTTAACAAATTGAGCATTACAAAAATGGGTACCGCGATCACTAATTATAGCACGAGGAGTTCCAAATCGGGCAAAATGAGATTTTAAGAATTTAACAACAACTCGGGCATCGTTAGTGGGGAGCGCTTTTGCTTCAACCCATTTTGACAAGTAGTCGACGGCCATAAGAATGTACTTGTTCCCTCGAGAAGACGGGAACGGTCCCATAAAATCGATGCCCCACATGTCAAAGATCTCGCATACTTGAATTGCATTTTGAGGCATTTCATCTTTTTGCGAGATTTTGCATTGACATTGACAAGCGTCACACCGTGTAACCAAGTCATGGGCATCTCGGTAAATAGTCGGTCAATAAAAATTGGAATCAAAGACTTTCTTAGCGGTGTAGTTGGCACCATGATGTCCCCCGATGGATCCATTATGGCAAGCCATGAGGATATCAACGGCTTCTTGGCCGTGAACACATCGTCTAATCATTTGATCCGCACAGATCCTAAACAAGTAGGGGTCGGCCCATAAAATGCTTATCATCTTAAAGAATTTTTTCTTTTGTTGGGCGATCCCTTTAACAATAAAAATTCCCGCATGGTAATTTGCAATGTCGTCAAACCATGGGGTTCTAAAATCACCCGAAAAGATATTTTCCAAGTGTGGAGAGGAAAATGTTTCGGATAATTTCTGTTCTCGAGAACATCTTTGGTGGGGATTTTAACGTTTTGATAAGTGGTCGGCCGTGAGTTCTCTGGCTCATTTTTTATACGAATAATGACATCAAATTCTTGGAGTAGGAGAATTCACCGGAGCAATCTCAGCTTAGCATCTTGTTTAGCAAGAAGATACTTGAGACGAGTGGTCCGTATACACTATGGTCTTTGATAAGACTAAGTAAGGCCGGAATTTCTCGAAAGAACACTTACGGTAATAATTTCTTTTTCCGTGTAGTGTAATGTGCTTGAGCTTGTCATAGTTCTTACTGCATGTGTATAGGGAAAATTGTTTAGTATTAACGTAGCCCAAGACTGCACCTATCGCATAATCACTAGCGTCGCACATAATTTCAAATGGTAGGTCCTAATCGGGGGCACTAAAATCGGGCTACGGTGTAACTTCTTCTTTATGTATATTAAACGCTTTATACATTCTTTTGAAATAATAAAAGGTTTCCTTTTCTAGATGATGGGTCATCGGCGAGCATTTTTAGAAAATCTTGAATTATATCGACGATATATAACAGGTGGACTAAGAACTTTTGATCGCTTTGACGGAAATTCGGTTTGAGGAGTTTAGCTATAACATCAACTTTAGCTTTGTCGACCTCAATCCCGGAATTTGAAATCTTATGTCCTAGAACAATGCCTTCTTTTACCATAAAATGGCATTTCTCCCAATTTAGAACTAAATTAGTGTCTTCGTTACCGTTTGAGCAATTTGGTCTAAAATGGGCGAGGCATGAGGAGTTCAGAATCCCGTAGATCGTGAAATTTCATAAAGAATTCCATTGTTTCCTCGATCATGTCGTGGAAAAGGCCATCATGCACCTTTGGAACGTGCCCGGAGCATTACATAAACCAAAAGGCATACGTCGGTAGGCACAGAAACGTCCCATAAGGGCTAGTGAGGTTAGTCTTTCTCTTGTGGGTCAATGGAAATTTGAAAATATCCGGAAAATCCATCTAAAAAGCAATAGTATTCATTTCCCGCTAATCGTTCGAGCATTTGGTTCATAAAAGGCAACAGGAAATGATCTTTATGAGTGGCATCATTAAGATTTAGGTAATCTATACCAACACGCCATCCGGTAACTAGTCTTGTAGGAATCAACTCATTATCTTCATTTTCAACTACGGTCATACCACCCTTTTTAGGCACACAATGAACGGGGCTCACCCATGGACTATCAAAGATAGGTAAATCAATCCGGCATCAAGGAGTTTGATAACTTCCTTTTTGATAACCTCGTGAATTTTCGGATTTACCCTTCATTGATGTTGAATTGCCGGTTTGAAATCGTCTTCCATTAAGATCTTATGAGTACAAAAACTAGGGTCGATACCCTTAATGTCGGAAATTTTCCATGCGATGGCCCGTTTATGTGACTTAAGAACTTTTAAAAGGGCGGCCTTTTCTTCATCTTTTAATTCTTTAGAAATTATGATGGGTAATTTATCGGTTCCTTCTAAAAACGCATATTCAAGATGAGACGGTAAATCCTTGAGCTCAAGATCTGGAGGATCATCGATAAAATATTTTATCGTTTTAATTTCCTCAAAATGAAGTTTCTTCGGAGGGAGAGGAGATGATGGATCATTATTTAATAACTTCTCGAGTAGAAAAAGGTCTCCCTCCGGATCAAAGTCGGCATCATCAATTCCTGGTGGAATTGAATCATTGTAAAACAAGCTTCGATTTCTTCCAAAATGAAGTCACCTCCTTCAAAAGGAGTGAGAGAGGGAAAAGAAGTAGAAAGGATAGGATCTAAAGACGGAGTGGGATTGCCACTTTTAGAACTATAAAAAAAACGAGCACTTCTTGAGCATACTCCTCACATGAAACGTCGATGACATCGATTCGATTAACCGATTTAGCATTATTGTAGGAGTATCTCAAAGTTTGACAAACTTTAAAGGTTATGGCTTTATCATCAACTCAAAGAGTTAATCCTTCACCATAAACATCAATCAAAGCACATGCCGTCCTCAAAAAGGGTCTCCTAAGAATTTAGGGAACCCGAGGATCAACAACATAATAAACGACTACGAAGTTGGCCAGAAAATGGAACTTTCCTACTTTAACAAAGACATCTTCGGCAATACCGGATGGACTAGTAGTCGATCGGTCAGCAAGTTCAAGAATCATTCGAGTAGGAGTAAGTTCGGGGAGTAAGAGCTTCTTCCATATTGAAAGAGGCATCAAGTTGATGCTTGCACCAAGATCGGCCAAGGCTAAGCATTCAACTATCTCTGGAAAATCGCATGGAATAAGAAACTTGTCGGGGTCTCCGAGTTTTTTGGGCAACTTTTTTAGGATAACCGCCGAACAATTCTCATTCACCGGTGTTTTGGCTAAGTCAAATAATTTTTCTTTGTTATTAAGGAGACTTTTAAACATTCAAGCAAATTTTGGCATATGTAGAAGAGCATCCGCAAAACTGAGCTCGAAATGTAATTCCTGAAAGATTTCAACAAACTTTGAAGCTAGATTATCATCTTTTTCATGGAGCTTTTTCTTGTTAGCTCTTGAAGGATAAGGTATAAACGGTTTAGGCTTAGGAGTAACAACAGGCTCATCAATTGGAGCTTGAATTTAGACTACCAGAGGTTAGATGTTTTCGGTACTCGGTTGCACCGTATCCTTTGTCACCTCGGGTTCCCATTCCACCACCTTAGGAAGAGGAGAAAAAGGAGGTGGAATTGGGGGTCCGTCATAAGCAATACCGCTTCAGGTGGTGATTGCTTTTAAGTCACCCCTCGGGTTAGGAACGGTGTTGCTAGGAAGTAAACCCAAGCCCGAAGAAGAAGTGTTATTCATTTGAAAAAAACTACTCATCATGTTCTTAATATCATTCGTTAATTCATTTCTTAACTCATTCTTGAATGCATTGTTTTGTCTAGTCAACGTAGTATCCATCTCTTTCTTTAATTCTGACCTCATTATGGAAACTAGAAGGGAGGGGGGAGGTTAAATAGTTTATAGGTTAATTGACCGGTTTAAAATTCTTTGCTTATAAAATGGTTTGATTCGGGTTATATGTTAATCAATCAACAACATGAATCACAACAAAAACTATCTAATGTAATGGACTAAATGAACAATAATAATATAAAGGGATAAGGAAAAAACCATCAAACCAAGACACCAAGATTTATAATGGTTCGGCAATGAAGCACCTCTTCGTTCCTACTCCACTCCCCGAGTACTCCACTCGAGATTTTACTATGTCAACAAGCT